>JAYKKI010000001.1:33590000-33782500 GCA_039881145.1 Druceiella hillmani
TCCTTGTAATGATTTCATCACCTCCACGGCTTCTCTTCTTCCATTTATTTCGGAAATCTTCCCACACATAATGCATAGGAATTTCAGTATATTTATACTCTCGTGCTGATGGATCAGATCGATTCAACTCAAGAAATGCTAATAATTTTGTTTGTCTTTCATTATCAATTACTTGACGTTCTTGCCCTTCTCGGAAGTATACATTCTGTCGACGCGAGAAATGAATATCAAGTCTGATTATAGTATGTGATTGAAAATGCATTGGTAATTCATAGATGCGCCATATGGCTTCTGTTGATCCGACATAACGACCAATGAAAAATTGGTACCTTCATTAATTTCTATATTTTAACCTTGTTAATTTCCACCAGACTCTAGTTCAACAGATGCACTGTCATTGCCTTTATACGCATATTTATAAATGTATTTGACACTTTTGACAGTAATACATGCTTCAACATTTATATGGCAATTAAATTTAGCAAGTAAATATGGATTGTATGTTAGTTATGTTAAGTGTTATGTCAAGTAAATATGGATTGTATGTTAGTTATGTTGTGTAAGGTAGTTATGGTTGGTAGTTGCCTTGACATACCGATTATCAAGGCAACTACCACGAACTTCTGCATTAATACCATTATCACGTCTTCTGTATAATGGATACCCATTTTACGATTCACTTATAGTTTCATTAAATCGTTTTGGATACTCTTTTATACATTTTCCATCTCTCATACATACAGAATTAGGATTAAGTACTCCGCATGGACCATGCATCATATGTTTTACAACATATTTATGTAATGTTGGATGTGTTTCAATGTGAGAAATCTCCGCAGATACAACTTTATCAATATCTATAGCATTAACAATTTTATCTTGCTCATTTAAAGTGAGTAAAATGAGAGCATGAAGCAATCCTCTTTTTTGAAATTTAATTGTATAAATATCAACTTTACCAAAGATGTTATTTTGTATAAGGCCCTCTATGAATGCTTTCAAATTTGACTTGAATACATGCACAATAATATCAGGTCTAAAATTAGCAGCTTCATCTACACCAATGTGTTAACTATTTCTGGCCAACTTGGATTGCAAGTCATTGTAATAAATGAAGACGGTTTTCCGAAATGTTGTACAATTGACATTGCATCAGAATAATTCTGATACATATTTCTTGGAGATCCATTAAATGAAGATGGTAAAATTACTCTACGACCAATTCAAAATTACTCTACGTTCAATTCTAAGTAGTCTGTTAAATAGTTGTAAACTTCAGACCTAAGAATTGTTTGATTTTGTCGAATGAAAGGTAATCGTGAGCCCTCTATTCTCACATACATATCAACTATCCACTGCAGAAACAATTTTTGCGAATGGTGTAACATGCTTAAATTATCTCTAATTGCAAGTCGATAGGCTGCATACTGAAGCATGGCTAATTTATTTCTGGGTGCTCTTTAATTAGATGTAGTTGGTGCATTATGTGCAATATTCACATGCCACCCAGTATCACCGTTGGAAAAAAATAGTGGGAACGCTAAAGGATCTAATGATGAATCCAGAACTGAGATATTTTTAATTACACCATTAACTTTTGAAAAAGAAATCATATTTCGTTCAAAAGGTGGCTCACCATCAACCTTACTAAATATTACGGCTACATCAGTTTGAACTGCATCATTGAAGCGGCGTAGATCCAAATCATGATTTACTTTAATGAGCATACAAATAACTTTATTTTGATTTTCGACTCTCTGACAATGATCTTTCATTGCAATGAATGACCGCACGAAAGGATTACTGCGTTCCAATTGCAGAGAAATTTCTCGCATTATGGTGTTGTTACATGTTTGATTAAAACGTTCTTGTAATCTATAATTGATAGCAGTGTCAACATCATAAAAATATAATTGAGCATAACATGGTGAGCGACCATATGCAGCAGTCATTGGACCTGATCTGTGATAAAAAACATCATGTATTTTGAAATGATACACTCTACTTGTAACTGCCTCGGAAACTTTGGCTTCTGAGCTAACCATAGCATAACATGAATTATATTTCCGAATATTTTAAAAATAATTTTTCGACTTATTTTTTGTTAAAGGTTCATTAGAAGTAAGTCCAACATACAATGATTTGAAATATTTATTTTGACTTAATGATGGTAATATTGCTTTACCTTTATGACAACACGAAGTGAATGCAGTTCTGTCGCCTAAAGTCACTTCAGATTCAAAATGTTTCGCATTGCAAAACCTGCACTCTAAATCCATTAATCCACAATCATGACTTAAAAACACTTTTGGAGTGACATTTTGTGCACATTTAAATGTATCTCTAGTAACTGCTCCGCAAATTTTATTAATCAAATAATATTAATCTCAGTTTGACCATAGACTTCAACCATAAACAAAATAGTACATATGTGTGTGTACATATGTGTGTGTGTCAAACGCATGTATTTCTAATAAAATTTGTATATCTCTTTCTATGTAAAAATATTAGCTTTCAGCACTCTTCTCCATATAAACTTTAAGTGTGCCAAATTTCATACTCCTCCGGACGTGTAATTTTCGTAAAAAGGAGTATAAAAGTTTTGCTTCGCATATTAATATTTTGGTTATTATTAACCTTTAAATTATGGTTATTATTAACCTTTAGAAAATTTAATAATATTTTATTAAATCGTAATAACTCTAATTTCAGATAAAATGTAAATTTTTTTACTACTAAATATGGGAAAATAACAAAGTTAAAGCACAATAACTTAGAAATTGTCTGGCAGATAAATTATAATGGAAAGCCAGCGGAAAAATAAAATTATGGACATCTCATATGTCAATATGTGTGTATATACATGTGTGTGTGTGTGTGTCAAACGCATGGTAGTATGTGTAATGTTTTTTTTATTAATTTAATGTGTTTCTAATGCATTATTATATAAAAATTTTAGCTTTCCGTATTCCTCCATACAAACTTTAACTGTGCCAAATTTCATACTCCTCCGTCCGCGGAATTTTCGTAAAAGAGGTACAACGTTTTTGGTTCACGTGTTAATATTATGATTATTATTAATAATGTTACATTATATAATAACAACTGTAATTCTCGATAAAAGATCAAATTGTTTACCATTATATATGAGAAAATAACAAAGTTGGAGCACAATAACTTGCGAACTATCTGGCAGATAAACTACAATGGAAAGCCAGCGGAAAAATAAAACTATAGACTACTCATATGTCAATTGTATGTATATACATGTGTGTCAAATGCATGGTAGTGTGTGTAATGTTTTATTTATTAATTTAATGTACTTTATAAGCATTATTATTGAAAAATATTAGCGTTCTTCATTTCTCCTACATATAAACTCCGTCCGCGCAATTTTCGTAAAAAGGGTCCAAAGTTTTTGCTTCACGTATTAATATATAGATTTCCCAGATATGTCAATAAAAATAGATGGGATTGACTTCTGTATTTCAAAATTCTGATTTGATTTAAAGATTTTGCAATATAAGAGTATCTAAATTCCATTCTTTTCAATATCATCTTGGTTTCGGGTGAATCTTTAAATTATTTCATTCACTTACTCAAATATATATATATATATATATATATATATATATATATATATATATATACATATATATATATATATATATATGTATATATATATATATATATATATATATATGTATATATAATCGGAACCTTGCTCACATATTTGTTATATTGAAGATTGAAAGCTGAATTAAAGTAAATAATGCAGAAATTTTTAGTAATTAGAATTATTTCAAGGCTAATCAAGAGAAAAACGGTACTATTCCATCATTCAAGTCTTGATAAGGTTTCGATGCAATACAAGACCTTAATAGTTAGTTGCAATAACGAACGATTAATCAACAAGAGTTGGGACTTTACTTAATTTAATCTTCTGATATTTAATCATCAGACTTACACTGACTTAAAAAATCATTGTAATATTAGAACTACTTGTCTGGCGTAAGTAAAATTTCAATCACTTTTTCACAATTTGATTGTTTATGGCTGGTTTCAATCAATCAAATGAGAATTAAAGTCATCGTTATCAATTTATCTTAACTTCTAGCTCAAGGAAAGTGACTTGAAGGAAATTTATATTTATCCTCATATAATACGGGATATAAATAAAAAAAACATTTAAAAGAAAACTAAGAGCAATGTTTATAGCATAGAATTACTATCTAACCATTGGAGGGATGATTAAGACAACATTAGCCATATTGTCCTCACACGACAATGCACTAACCAATACCTCTAAGTTCGCAAAACATAGCGCGCTGGATAAGCGGATATCAATGATAATTCCAACGCAACATATTCGCGAAGGAAATAAGTCATTAAATTAATAAATCCTATAGTAATGTTGCTTGAAGTTGCTTTCGATGAGAAAAAATAATATGGGTTTATTTATTTCGAAGTGTCTTACCGTAACTGTTATAGTGGTAGGATACATCCCTACAACTAAAAGAAGGTATTTAAGACAATAATTATATTTTCGTTAAAAAAATATTTTGACCAAAATGTGTGTTAATATCCATAATAAAACAGTATGAGTGATTTTTTACGAAACTTTATTAAAGAAAATATACGATGTATGAAAGAAAATATAAATTAAAAAAATCTATAACTCTTCTAATCAGGAAGAAATAAAAATATTTAACACATTCATTACACGCTGTCGACATTGCAATATTCTTGATTGGCACTAGCAACAAGAAAAAATATTTACCACAATTTTAACTCGAAGGATGTGACAACGAAATCAAGCGACATTACATCCTCTTATTAAACAACTTGAAAGGATTTAGAAACAGTAAATTCTGACGGTTATATTTGTGATTTTCAAAAAGTGCCTAACTATATACCACATCATATATACGATATGAAAGCGAAGAGTTGTAAACTAATTATATTGTAAACTAATAATTGTATTCCATCGCTTCTAACAACCATCGTAACCTCTGACAATAAGAAGTTTCGATAATAATAACGTGTACAACTTTGCGTACAGACTACGTTACGTACATCGTCAGTAGGAATCCTTAATAAATAATGCATAACCGTTCCGGCGCAACTCTCGGCACGATCATATGATTGCCTTGAATTGAAGGCATCGGGGTTCAATAGAGCGTGACTAATGTGAGTTTGAAAATTGTTAGCAATATTGGACTTTATAGCCCATACTGGAATACAACGAGGGCTGTTCGAAAGTTGCAAATGCTTACATCCAATATGTCATTTACATTTCAGGGAATAAGAACTAAAGAATGAGAGTCAAAACCACATATAGTTTTCAAAATTCTATGTATAATGCTAATTTTATTTTATTTATCCTTTATAAATTAGAAATATAGAATAAAGTTTAATATTTCAATTGTTATTTATAAATTCATCAGCCAGGAAAGGACATGATACTCGACGTGCATATTAAACTTACAATCTGTTCTATATTATGGTTACTTGGAAAAACGCACGGTTCTAAAATTATTTATCTTTGATATCCGCAAGTACTACTACTTGATGATTTATTTATTTTTGAAAAAGGACTGAATTCTTTTTAGAATTGTAAATAATTGTGCGACCAGGTACAGTAAGTAAAACATACGATGTAAGTTTTAAAAGCCATAGGAATAAATCGTAACAGATTATAACGTCACGTAAATTGCATTATGCCGTTAATATGGCAGTATAATATTTCGATCACCCGTTAAATTATTAATCAGACTATATATGTAAACATTAATAGTTATTGGATAAATAAAAATATCGAAATAAAAGAGGAAGTTAGTCATTAATTTACAAACGCATCTCTAGTAATTGAAAAGCAGTAAATTTTAGTATAGACTGGACGATGAAAACACTTTAGAAAAACCGGCTAACTGCGAATCGGGCTCATGCACAAAGATTCCGTAGCGCCAAAGAGTGTTAATATATATACATATATATATATATATATATATATATATATATATATATATATAATATCCCATATCTATCTGCATCACATATCTAATTTAAACTACTTAGTTTATTTGAAGTCCTACTATCCAGATTTTTGAAAAAAGTAAGTTGAGTAAAATTCTTACTAAAAAACCTTTTACTAAAGTTAAAAGGTTTTTAAAATTTTAGAAACGCGTATCTCAAGAACTGTAGACTTAAATAAAGCAGTTATTTTGGGGCCGCTATATCATTTTTAAGACCTATCCATCGATACGATTTCAATTTTAAATATCTTCAACGCATCCGGAACACCGTAAATTATTAAAAATGTAAATAGATTTACTTCCATCCATGTCATCACTGAGCTTAATTATCCCTACGTAGATAACCGTAGCTGAGCACGCAACGCATCTTCCGTACAGCTCACTGTGTGCTTAATCGTTAACGACTTTAGCTTACAAGAGGATAAGATTAATTACTAGAGAAAATTCAATTTCGCAAAGATTCGATATTTTTTGTTACATTTGTAAATTAATTAGCAGAATGAGTTTGTAAGTTTGGACCGTGGTTTTTAAAAGTAGTTTCGACGAATGGTTGCAATTGAGGAACTTGTAGTTCTTTGAATTTTGACAATAAATTTGTACTTGGTTACATGCTTTGTATGATTATTTGTGGTAAAATAAAATTGAAGATGATTTACATTTGGCCAATACGTTACATCGATAAAATATTAAGGGTATTAACAGCAAATCGTAAATCAAATAACAATCGCAATGCAAGCACTCCAAAAAGAAAATCGAAATAATAATTTTGTATATTTTATCAATGCACTTCTTTTACATTTTATTTTCGCTGGAAAGCGAGGTATTTTGCAATGGAATGCGTAATTGTTTTTCTTACTTTTAATATTTTGTTTTCATGTGTAGGGTGTATTCGCTTTTTAATATATCAAATACAATATTTTAAATGTACTAAAATAAATTAAATTATTCTGCGCTTATTCGTTACGCCTTATTTTACAGAACCGGCTAGGACAAACTTAAGTCATTATTTCAAGGCCAAGACTAATTAATATAACTTCCATTTTCCATATTGTAACAAAGTCATTTATTTACTTACGTCATTTTTCATAAATACTTAAAACTTCAAAACCTTGAACAGTATACACCTTGTGAAACTAGTAAGCTTGAGTTAAAAAGTTAGTTCCACGATTTGGAAAATTGCAATTAATCGAGACGTTGATGTAACTAATCGAGACGTTGAAGTAAGCAACTCGTGTCATTACGTAGCAGCCGCTGTGATTTTCGTATAATTTCATGTTGCACTTAGTCAACAAATATTAAGGGGTTACGTAACTCATGAATTTAAAAATAAACAAATTTGCTAAAGTACGGTTTATAATCCATACATTTTCAAAAATATTCTAAAAATTATGGAGTATATTAAAAAATAAAGAACAATATTCAAAATAAAAATTAGAAACAGATATCGAAAAGTAGACATCAATATTTTATGATTACTTTTGTTAACCTTACAAGTTTCGATCAAGGGTACAAGGATCGACGTAATAAGCAATGAAATGGAAGAATGGTATGTTCTTTTTTTCATAACAATTAGTCGATAATATTTGTTACACAATAATTATTTCTTATTAACTACAGAATAGTTACATATTTGTCTTAACTAAAGATTAAGTAAAAACTCTAATTCTCTTTCACAAAAAAGTTCTGTGTTATTGTCCGGAAATATGAAACAATTATTGTAGACCACTTTTATTAAAATATCGTACCGACGCTATTTTTTAATATAATTTACATTTACTAATGTTAAAACTCACCAACATAGTCACAGAAAACTTTATTTAACTGTGTTCGATAATGTCACAAAGTTTAAACATTTTATTTGAAGAATGAATATACCTAGGTTGACTGTTTTCCGAATCCCTACTTTAAAATACGTTCTATATCCTATTCCTGATTTTATGTAACTTTTATGACAATCTATAATAAAATTGTGATCAACGTTATTAATACAAGTGAGTATATATTTTTGTATTTATTTTATTTTTAAAGATATTTGTCGACCAGTTCTACCAAACGATCTGGTCGTCAACATGTTCAACATTGCAATTATTGAACGTCTTTGTTGACTCCCATAGCTATAAACTACCATAGACTATTAATTTTTAATCTGTATACGTTCTTCCTTGGAGTTTTCACAATTGTTTAACGTTATATAGTGCGTTAAAATTATTTCGCTCAAATATTTTCGATCAGAAATGTTATGGATAATGTTATATATTGTTTTATAAGCAATGTTATGTGCATTATTCCTCATAAATTAATTTTTACAATCGGTTTATTTATTATTCAATGTTTGTATGCATTAAATATTGTGATATTTTTGGTACTGAAAATTCAGTTTTCACTGTAAAACTGATAATCCCTTCGTAAAACTCATCGTATAAATACCTGACTATTAATAATAAATAAAGTATTCTAGAACAATTCGAAACCTGCATTTTTTTTTTCATTTTAGTATGTAATTTCTTTACAAAATCAACTATTTTTCATAACCTAATTCAAACTACTGAGACAAATACGTACGTTTTGAATTTCGATCAACCAGTAATCACATAAATTGAAAAAAGAGCAAATCTAATATCTTAGCCACGCATTTCGTAATTAAAAAGACATGAAACTAGTTTTTGATTTGTAAAGCAAAATATAAATAAAAACTATGTTTTTAATTAGTTTAGGTTTTTAAACAATGAGATGATATTCTACGATTTTAAAACACTAAGAAATAAAAATTTAACAACTAAGTAAAAAGCGAATCTTTACTGTTGTATTTAAAGATTAATTAAAACGATAAGAGTACGCATAATGCCATTTATAAAACAGTATTTAACAACGACCATGATATTCTTCATTTCAAATATTTAAGCGATGTAATTTTAATGACTTACATACATTATAAATAATTGCCAAAACCAAGGAAAACATTTAAACTTATTTAAAAACAAATAGTTTGTCGTTCATGATGAATGATAGCCACGGGAATCAAAGCTATAACCAAGGCACACACAAATTTGAAACATTGTTAACAGAAATTCTCTCCCTCCAATACATAAAAACTGCTCCCATTACAGAAAAACTATCACACCGAAAGTGTAAACATAAAGTTTTCTGCGTGAACTGTTTACACTTGGTCATAGATTAATACAATTTTAAAATATAATAAATTTAATATCAATTAAAATTGAATTAGTGTAAATAAAATAAATCAGAAATAAATAATGTCTTGTTATCAATTTGGTTACATATATTCTTGACAAAAAATTTAAGGGCGGTTTTTCTGTAAATTTTATGCGGAATCATTTTATGAATGTTCACTTAGATTAGCCATATTACCATCAACTTTCTGACAAATAGAAAGATAAAACAGACCGCGATGCTGTAAAATAAAAATGTCAGTAATAAAATCATCAAATAAATAAATGATATAAACACAGGTCATTCGTTAGCGAAAGCTGAATTGCAAAGTGACATGCAAAATTTAATACATAAGCAACGAAAAATAGCGCAAACTAGTCTAGGGTGATAGTATGGAAAATTAGGGGAATAGATTAAAGTAAGTTTCGACAGTTGACAAGTTTTAAAACATTAAATCAAATAAAATAATATTGCAGGATATCTCAATTGAAGAATTATAACTAAGCTCAAATAACATTGACTCAAGTTTTTAGAGACTTTAAGAGTCTCAGTATTATAGAAAAGAGTGCATTTTTTAAATCAATCAATACTAATGAATTATGAATTTATTATTTTAACATTGAATATAAGCGGAGTTACTATACAGAAGCGACGAATTCTTAGAACCAAGTCAGTAAAATTAAAAACGCTTTCACGTGCAAAAAAGTTTTTGTTAGAGTTTTTTTTTTTCTATATTGATACCTATATGAAGAAAAACAGAGAAAGGAAACAAATAGATTTTCACCATAATCAATGTACAAATATTATTATAAATTAGTGTAAATAACTGAAATCTACATTAGGTTTGGAATGTATTATCTTCACTGCTTTCACTGATGTCGTCCACAAATAAAAGTTATCGACATTTCAATAGACCACTGATAAATTTTCAGCAATATAGCTCTCGTTTATAAACTTCTTATTACTGCATTAATAAGTAATTATTTATGCTTTAATACAAGCTAGTTTGGTGCGTAAGTGTTTATAAGCATAAGAAATGATGAAAAAGCTAATGTGTCAATTTATTTTCATTTCTAAAATGGAACGAATACCTTTTTCTAAATTTATGTCTCAAATATTAAAGAGAGTAGCGGGAAAAAAACTGGATTCAAACAGAACGGAGTGGTGCAGTTTGAAGGAAGCGTGCACCACAATGGATGAGAATGGTTTAGGATGAAATGTTAAATTACATATTCAGGTATATGTCAGGATATGATTTATGTATTGAAAGTATTAAGAATAAATATAAGATATTTCCTATCATGAACTCTATTTATAACATACATCATAAATTTAGTTGTAAAATTTAAATATATGTCTTTGTAAGAAATACCTCTATTAATTAAGTTCTTCGATGTTTGTTGGACTCCACAGATCAAGCGTAAAAAAATCACTTTAGAAAGGAAGAATCCGAAACTCTTCGCATTCATATGTTTTATGAACTGAAAAATTAATACCCACATATGTTTGTAGCTTTGAAATAATTCAATAGTACTTGTTATGTTATGTAAATATATCAATTTTGATAACATCTTTAAGTTCAGGATAAGTACAAGTTCAACGAAGCTATTTGAGATTGTTGTGTAACATTAGAGTATTTAAAGTCCATCACACTTTTAATATCTCTGTATATTAGAGTAACAAGAAAACTCCGCAGTCACAACGGAGTTTTCTTGTCACAAAACTATCCCCAAAATATTTAATACACGTAGGTAGCTGTCTTATTTTTTGACTTCATAGGAATTATTTCTTTTCGTCGCCGCAATTTGAAGTATCTAACATTTTGCGTGATGATTTCTTCACTAAGTTCACTATAAATAAATAAAATTGCTTTATGATTATTGAAACAACTTGTGTTGCATAAATTAGCAATGTCATGAGTTATAGCCGATCTTATTCAATACTTTTTTAATATGCCCCCACTCATTGCGCGCATTTCGTTGCATTTCATTATCCGCACACAGCCTTCGTAATCCCGCAAGGAACCGATAAGGGATAAATTTCAAAAGTATTATTACTACATTAACGTTTTGAGACCCCCAAAAGAGCACTTAGTGAAAATTTGCCTCGAAAAATTTACATAACTCGTTTATACTTTTATTATGAGATGATAGAGTTTCGGTGTAATAAACTTTCCTTCTTCGATAAGTTTGAGTGCCAACAATGTTCCACTGGCTATCAACCAACTACGTATATGAAATTATATCGGTATATTATATTATCTTTGAGAATATTGTTAAACAATATTTACCTCTTATTATAAAAACAACGTCTCAAGACATTAACTACAACGATATCATAAATGGAAGAATATGTTTTTTTCACTTTCATGCCCGATCTTTTTGAATATCCTTGAATTTTTGCATGCGTCTAGCTTTTGCCGTGGTAATGGATGTGGCAGACTTATATATTTAACATTTATTTTATTTATTGCTATAATTAAAATAACAGCCAAGTGCGAGTCGGACTCGCGCAATAAGAGTTCCCTATCAGCAAACAATATTAAAAGTATAAGTTTGTATTTCTCAAAGATAGTGTGAAAAACATAGTTATTGGTGTCATCGGTAACAAAAATACCCCACATCTCAAAATTAAACAACATATCTAATTCAATGTAGTTTTTGTATGTGACAGTATGTGACACATGTTCGTTGAAAAGTTAAAAGGGGGATGACACACTTTCTAAGATTTTAGAAGCGCATATCTTACCAAATTAAGACGTAAGTAAAAAGGCTATTTTGGAATCTCTTAATCATTTTAAGCCTATCTAACAATGTAACCCTCACGCCTATGTGCAATGGATTTTTTTATCCTCAGTTACATGTATGGAGTGCCACCGCGTTAAAGATAAGGGCGTATTTATGAATGTACGTGGATTGTTATTATATGGTAAGTGAATAATATGGTAAAAATCTGTCAAATAATCGTTATTATTTTTAAATTATTTTTTTTTCCGTGCGAACGGAGCGCGTGTCAATTATATATTATTGTGATTTAGAAAAATAATTGTATTTTTATATTTCATTATTGAACTTACAAGAAATTTGTTTTTCAGCATTAAAGAGTACTCATTATCCCATAAACACTTTAGAGTCAATTTTCAGTAGAATCTCGATTTACTTACACTACAAATGCTTAAACCAGGTTAACTTTTTCATCAAAGCTTAATTCTATTTTCATCAAAGCTTAATTCTATCTAAAAAGTTATAAAAGCTTACTATTAATATTGGAAACTATTTTCGTCGAAAGGAACTTCTTAATTTATCAATGTTTGTGATGCGTTTGTTTGTAAGTCATCATTAAAATCGTTATGATTTTGTGACAACGAGTATGAATTTACAACTCGTTCTCCATACTCGAACTGAACAACTTTATAAAAATTTCAAGTGTGTTCTATACGATTCATTCCGAAGAATAATATGCTGTTTCAATGGTCTGGCATCATAACTCGTATCAATATTCCTTTTTAAAAGTGGTGGTGCCAATTTAGAAAGTTGGTCGGACAATTTCCTATTAATAATAATGAAGAAATAGAGTTGATTATGCAAATCTAGTTCCTCAACTATAGGTGTAAAAATCTGTGGAAGTTTAATTCACTTATAATATTAAATAAATGTTAAAAGAAAGGTATGACATTATTACGGCTAAAATATTTTCGTATTTATTTTTCGACAGGTTTATACACATTTTGTGTGCGGTGTGTACTTATGAGACTATAAGTTAAAAAAAGGTTGTGACGCCATGTATTTTCTTAGTCTTACGACCCGGAGTTTTGCAAACAACGCTAATTCAGGCCTCCGCTGTCTTATTGCCCGCATAATCCAAATAAAACGCATTATATGTTCAAGACAATGAATGTAACTGTTACGTTTGCATGTTTTATTAAATCGAACCTCACCTGAACGATCATTATTAAAACTGAAACTGGAAAATACGACTAAAAATTAAATTTTAAAAAATGTTATTCCTTTTCCTTTCTGAAGATCGCTTAAATAAATGAAACGTCTTGAAAATAATTGTATGCATTGCAAAGTTGCAGTGCTTATACATAATATTTGAATTTAGTATATTTGAAACGTCTTTTTGTAGAAAAATTATATTTTTGATGAAATTGAGACTTTGACGCTGTATGAATAATAAGCATATTCACTGTTGCACCTCATTCTCCGCCTTCTTTTCAACTCGGTTATACGCGTAGCCCAGTTTATGTTAAATTCAAATTCTTAGCCATACCATAAATTACCTACCCTCAGACTTTAGGCATTGAATTCAGTTCTTAAAAAATCAGAATATCAAGGAAAGTAACAGCAATTCGCTTAACCCGCAAGGTGGTACCTTATGCCAATATACGTCTTATTCTCAACCACACTGCTAAAGAATGGAACAAAATAAACTTACATCAATTATAATTTTCTGAAATTTTTTTTCCTTCCTATGATTTTTCTATCAATATGTCTAATTTCGCTCGTTTATAGAAACGTGTTTTTTACAAATTTTCTCTTTATTGATTTATACACATCATCTACACTTTAATTTTTCGCATATGGATATTTACATTTTTTTTTTTTTTTTTTTTTTTTTTTATATCCTGCTACTTAGCGATCTGTTTGTTTCAAACAATAATCTAATGTGTTGTCAGATTTTCATCAGCTAAATTATTCTTAGCAAAGACATGCACCCAACGGTGCAATCCTCATATTTTGTCCGCGAATCTTGTCGCAAGTTCAGATACGCTATTCCTCTTAAGGCGGGAGAATCTTAGACTGCCCTCTCCTTGAAGTTCAGCAGCTAGTTCGTTCATATGTTGGTCCAGTCTGAGTTGATATTTCTTGCTGTTTATTTCAATTTCGTCCTTCACAGTTCTCAGATTTAAATCTAGGTTCACATATTTGTTGCTTATGTGGGATGGTATATTAAACATGGCTCTCATTGTTTTACTTTGGAACCTTTCAAGTATTTCGATGTTACTATGGCTGGCTGTGCCCCAAAGCTGAATGCCGTAAGTCCATATGGGCTTCAGTATCGTTTTATAGATAGCCATTTTACTGGAATCTGTCAATTGTGATTTACGGCCGATTAGCCAGTACATGCTGCGGAGTTTGCTGTCTAGTTGCTTCCTTTTAGTCCATATATGTTTACGCCAAGTGAGTCGACGGTCGAGGTGCATACCCAAGTATTTGGCGTCATCTGATTGTGGGATCGCTGTATCAAAAAGTTTTACAGGTGGGCAGGTTTTTCTTCTAAGTGTGAAAGTTACTTGGGCTGACTTATCTGTGTTGACTTTAATACGCCACTGCTGGCACCATGCTTGGATGAGAGAGATATGGGATTGGAGGCTTTCAGATGCGGAATCGGGATTATCATGTGACGAAAGAAGTGCGGTATCATCTGCGTATGTCGCTGTGGTAGTGTTGGCATAAGTAGGTAGATCTGCTGTAAATATCAAATAGAGTACTGGTCCCAGTATACTACCCTGTGGAACTCCTGACTTAATTGGGTGCATTTCTGATGTTTCGGAGTTATATTTCACTTCGTAGCATCTTTTTCCAAGATACGATTTAATCAACGGAAAAAAGGAGTGCGGTAACATTTTTTTAATTTTAAAGAGAAGCCCAGTATGCCATACCTTATCAAATGCTTGGCTAATGTCTAAGAAGACTGCGGAGCAATATTGTTTATTTTCCAATGCTCTACTTATGACATCAACCAGCCTATGCACTTGCTCGATAGTTCCGTGGCCCTCTCTAAATCCAAACTGATGTGTTGGTATTATATTTGCTAAGTGTTCCCTCATTCTGTTAAGTATTATCGTTTCCAGTAATTTTCCAATTACCGGAAGGAGACTGATAGGTCTATAAGATGACACTTCTTGAGCAGGTTTACCTGGTTTCAGTATCATTATTACCTGTGCTATTTTCCACTGGCTTGGGTAGTAGGACTGTCTTAAACATGCGTTGAAAATAGCGAGTATGAACAGTATTCCTTTTTTTGGGAGGTGTTTCAAAAGTGTCGCGTCGATAAGGTCATAGCCAGGGCATTTGCCTTCCTGGAGTTTTAGGATTTCCCGCCTCAGTTCATTTGGTGTCACATGCTTAAGTGGTAAGCACATTTGAATAGGTGTCTTTAAGTACTCCTCTATTTCATTGTCCAGATATTGATTACTGCTGGGAAACGGTTCAAAAACTTCATGTAGGTGATCAGCATATCTGTTAGCTTTTTCACTATCAGAGCGAGCCCAGGATCCCGTTTTTGTTCTTAGCGGTGTGACTTGTTGTTTGGGACGCTTTAGGTTTTTGGTAGCTTTCCATAACGAGTAGTTTGTGTCACTAGTATGTGTCAGTTTTGTGAGATATGATTGTAGATTCTCATTTGCCAATTCTTTGATTAGAGTTTTAAGATGTTGTGTGGCTTTATTTAAGGCAGTCTTGTCTCTAGGATAGTGAGTGTTTTGCCATACTCTGCGGAGTCTACGTCTTTCGTTTATACAATCCTTGATGAATTCAGGGTACACATGCTCTATAGCAGTTCCCGTTTTGTGATGGGATGTAGCCCTGTTTGCAGCGTCATGAATCAGTTTGTTTAGTCCTTCTATAGCCCGTTCTATTTGGTCAGACGTTTTCAGTGAGATCCTGAGCTGTATTTCCGTTGTGATGATATCCTGATATTTTTTCCAGTTAGTATTCTTATTGTAGATTTTAAGTGGTACTTCTGTTAGTAATATCTTACTATATACCCTTAGAACAATAGCAGAGTGGTCTGAGATAAGGTCAAAGTCAGGTTCTGTTTTAGTGTTATTTATTGCAATGTTTCTAGATATGAAAAAATCCAGCAAATCGGGTATTTTTCGTGGATCTGTCGGCCAATAGGTAGGTTCTCCAGTGGACAAGCAATCAAGATTAAGATCTTTCACAGCTTGATAGAGCGACCTTCCTCTAGTTGTTATAAGTCTAGATCCCCAGAACAGGTGTTTAGCGTTCCAGTCGCCCCCACTTATAAAGCGATGTCCGAGTATAGAGAAGAAATCTTTATATTCTTCTTTTGCCATCTGGTGTTTAGGAGGGCAATAAACTGCAGCAACGGTAATGTCCGAGCTATTGTCATACACTTTAATAAGAGAGGCTTGTATCTTGTCAGTTGAGAAAGGTTCAAGCGGGTGATGTTTTATATTTGATTTTAAGATCACTGCCGTTCCTCCATGCGCTTTTCCCGATGGGTGGTTGGTAGCATAAACTGTGTAGCCCTTTATTGAGATATGGCTTTTGATGGTAAACCTAGTCTCAGATATTAATGCCACGTCAATCTTTTTCATGTGTAGAAACATTTCCAGCTCTAGTCGTCGAGCGACCAGTCCGTTGGCGTTCCATGTGACTATTTTAAGATTTAGATTATTTCTTAGTCTGGCTGCTAATAAGCTGGATGAAACGATCCATCATGTTGTCTACCATGGTTAGCATCATAGTTTGTATTCTGTTGAACATTTGTTCCAAGATGTCACTTAGTTGTTGCGTTTGAGGTAATTGGTCTGGCTTAGTGATGTTTTCCATTCTACTTTTAGTGATTTCAGCGTAAGTTGAGGTTGTTCTATTATAATTTTTGAATTTCCTTGGCTGCAAATTGTCCATTTCAGGCATTCGCTTAGTTTGGTTTGTATGTTTATATGTTTGTTTTGGTTGGATTTTCAATAAGTGCTCTTTATATTGCTTGTATTTTAGGCATCCCCTGTAACTAGCTGGATGTTTTTCTAGACAGTTTGCACAAGTAGCTTCCGTTTCCCTTGTTTTGGAGCAGCTGGTGGTTGGGTGGTCGTCTCCACATTTGACGCATCTGAATGGTCGGTAGCATTGATTTTTTGAATGACCGAACCTTTGGCATCTTTTACATTGTAGAATTTCCTGTTTCTTATAAGGTGCTTCAAAAGATACTTTCATATGATTGAGGTATTTTATTTTAAAAATATCTTTATTGTTATTCTTTGGCTCCAGGTCTACATAAAATAGGGGTAAGGGTTCTTTTGTGTTTCGATGACGTACATTTACGAGTTGCCTTACTTCGTGTCCATGTGCTTTGAGTCCTTCTTTTATTTCAGAGATGTCTTCTGAGCTATGGAGGCCTCGCAGAACAACTCTATAAGGTCTTTCACTTTTTATCATGTAAGTATAATGGCTGATATTGTCTGTGATGAATTTTTCTCTTATCATTTTGTATACTTCTATACTTACTGGCATTACTTTCACAACGTGTCCTGACCTGAGAGTGGTCATAGTAAAATTTCCTTCTGTTGTTATTCTTAACAGCAGGTTTTTAAGGGAATTGATATCCAGGACCCCAGTTACAAAGATTGGTTCTGGTTTTGGTGGCTTTTCTGTTTCTATTATATCCGGATTATATTCCACTTCACCTAATATTTCAAATTGATTTTGGGTAGATATTCCGTATTCAGTCGTGTTGGTCTTTTTCTTTAAGTTTTCTGTCTGTGGTGATTTTGATTCCATTCTTTTTCTTTTGGTATGAGGTATTCGGTCTTGTTGCCAGGTGTTTTTGTCTTTGTCAATCGATTCAAGAATTGTTTCATGAGCATTTACCATTTGTGGTATTGCTCCGATAGAGTTGCTACGTGTTTTTGTAAATATGCTCTTATGAAGAGTTTGTTGGATCATACTTGGGTTTGTGTTTGTTTTATTTTTTAAGTTATCATTCATTTTGTTCCCACGATAATTGGATGAAATAACAGGTCACTTAGGGGTAACGCCATTCCCTAAGAAGGCAGAATACAACTACGTTTACCAGGTCCGTAGAGGTTGGCGCTAATGCTGTTCATCCATACAGCCATGCATCCAGTTGGCACGTTTCCCACCATTGGATTTGGGTAATTTTTGAAGAGGTTTTCTTCCTCGTGGTCCGGGCAATGAAGCCAAGACCGCCGCTCTTGAGTGGTTTACGGATTAGGAAGGTCATTTCCTACCTCCTTATGTTATCTGCTGGCTAAGCGTCGCAGTGTTTTGAGTTATTTACCGCCGCTCAAGACTCGGCGTTGTCATTCATTTAGCGCCACCCGGGGGACACGTGCAGGGTGATGATTAGGCAGCTCCTACGGACGCGAATGACTTTGCCCCCCTAAGGGTTTCCTCTTAAGTATCTTATGTAGTCAATAGAATTTAGTAAGTTCGCCAAGCGTATTTTTATATTCTAAAGATATAAATAAACAAAATAAAAATAAAATAAATAAAAGCAAAATAACGAATATTTTATAAATTAACTTTAATTAAAATCCAAACCATTATTTTGTCAAACCTGCGCCAGGAAAAGACTTGACTAAAAAATTATGAAAAACTTATTTCTTCCCAGTCATTTTCCCTTGCCACAAACCTCACATGTACCGTATTTACGTATGAGGTCTATTTAAATTTGTACTAAATTTGCATTCATGGCACGTCGCTTAAAACCCACATGCACATCCTTCCATATCCGCTGCATAGCTACAGCTTCCAACGATGTGTAAAAGCCACATTTGCGGGATATCACGTAATTCCTGAATTTCTTTATGTGAAACTTTTGACAACTTCTTTTTAAATTTATCTTTTGTAATAGTTTATTAAGTGCCAATGTGTTACTCAAATCATTCAGTTTTGATATTAATAAAAGTTTACCTGCTACTAACTAAATTTAGCATTCTAATCTAATGAAATTTCATCAATAAAAACATGAATCGTATTCCCGTATATCATTAGAATGCATTTTCTAAAGAGCGTTTGCTATGATTAACAAAATTCAGTTTACTCATAGAAATAAATAAATCTCAGAAAACAAAATAGTAGACTAGGATCAATTAAAATTACAAATACCATGGGAAACAAGGAAACGTTTAAGAACACGCAAAATATTTAATTGAAACACTGACAATACATATATCAAAATATAACGCAATTTTGAGCTACTAAAATTTTCCTAAACATCTCATGTGTCCTTAATTAGGCGAAAAAATAAATATAGATTTTTTCAAAAAAGAAACCAACTTTAATTAAATAAAATTTCCTTTAATAAGCAGAAAATATTTATAAGTAAGAAATAAGAAAAGCACATTTATGAAAATCATTTTATCGTATTTAAATAACATAATGCCTACGCCGAAAAGTTAGGCAAAAATGAGACCTACTTATTCGTAAGTAAATTTCTCTCCTGTGTTTAATTAAATGTTTTAAATTTTAATGTTCTATATGAGCAGAATTGAGACATTTATTGCATATTTTTTTAAATAAAAAAATTTTTTAGATTCGATATTAACTCGAACTACAAAGATTGCGTACGTCCCACATATAGGTACGTACATACAAAAATACACGTTTAATAATAGAGAATGTCACTGTTATAATAGTTACAAATATTAATATTATTTTTAAATTTCCTTAGTATAATTTTTTTTAACATAATATTTGTATAATTGCTTAGTATAATTTTGTAAGTAAAATATTGCTTAATAAATTTTTAAAGACGTAAAAATACGGTGAATTTCACAAAAATTTTCATATTTAAGAAGTCGTTATAGTTTTCCAATAAGTTCTAGACAATTTTTCTCAATACTTTCTTTGCTAATTCTGACTATAGAAATTATAGTGATCTGAAAAAAGAACGGGACATATTTTATATATTATGGACTTTCCCAACAATTTCTCTGAAAATACCTTAGATAAATATAATTAATTGTCTTTTACTTTTAGTACCGGTACGATAATACGATAATTTTAGACTGAAAAAAGAGATAAAAAATATCTCTTTTTTCAGTCTGAAATTAAATTAAAAATATTTTTGAAGTATATACAGATTAATACACTTTTACATTGTGCCAAAATTTCAAGTTTCACGCTGAGTTGTTTCAGAAAAAACGATGTGGACATTCACAAGAAAATCTAAAATTTTCAATGATAAAATTTAAAAACAAAGCATTGTTACTCTTAAAACTCTTTCAATTGATATTAATACTTCATACTATACATAATAGCAAAGATAATTGTTATTTTTTTGTCCCCTAAATCATTATTGTGTGTTAACTATTGAAATATATGCGATTATGAGACTTGTCTCTGTATAAAATTTTAAGTTTCTATATCAAACCGTTTTCGAGAAAAAGGAGTATGAGTGATTTGACTTTCAGGAGGGTTGTACTTAAATAAATCTGTCGCTGAAATGATCTACAATGCTTCAAAAAAAAATTTTAATAGGCATATAATTAACCTTTTTTTTCTAATCAGAATACTTCTTCATCGAATAACTATAAATTCACTACTAAATAAATATTTTTCAAAAAGATCGATAATTTCTCTTTTTATTAGATACGAATACTTTCTTATTCATGTGGTGGACGATGTTTATGAATCGTCTAAGTTATAATTATCGTCTTCAACCTACAGACTTAAACTTTTAAGTCCTAAGGTGTAAAGAATTTAAACCGAGAAATTTAAAAACTCCCCTCTTTCCATATAATCATCCCTTTACTTTCTGTGAAGACGGTTTGATACCCCTTCCGTCTCCGCAGCAAATTAATGACCTCCAGCGATTTGTTTTATTTTCATTTTTAAAACATAACCTAATTTAAATAATGATAGAGCGATAATTTTTTTATCAGATATGTACATCGAATCAAGTAGATAGGCTATAACATTCTTCCGTAACAATCAAACGAATGATCCGGAATATCAAACAGCCCCTTTTATTAGATTTCGGGTGTTCAATCGGAGCGTAACTGACGTATAAGTTACCTTTTATTAAGATCTACTGAAGTGGGTAAATATCAGGCTAGGCATCTACATTATATTAACGATAAGACAAAAATAGGTCGACAGTTGTTTTCATAAGAGAGCAATAGCAACAGGACTTGTAACTGACAAGTTTTAAAAGGGGCGTCACTTCTAATCGGTAAATAATTTACTAATGATTATTGAAGGAATCAGATGATTAAAATAAAATAGTGTTGATAGAGAAGAAAGTAATATGCTCCGCTTAAACTTGTGAAATGAATGAAATCTAAAAATACTATTTACTGTTACATAGTAAATTATACTATTAACAATTGAGAACAGGATTCAAACATCAAAATATTATTAATTGGTATCGACTTCATTTATTTCTAATACAAAAATGGCATGAATTTTAAATCTAAAAATGTATCATGTTATAGTAAAGCTCTAATATTCACAGAAATATTGGTGAAAAATATTTGCTTCGTATATGAGAATGTGGAATGTGCAGGAAAATAGGGCCCTAGAAAGGGCCTTAAAAACTGCCTTTTAATGTAGATACAGTAAAAATTTGACAAAATCATACAATTCGTTTAGATTTAATAATAAAAAATAAGTTTGTTTTTCCACTATTTTCGAAATTTAGATTTTTAATTGAAAAATTTGACGTCCATGAAAAATTTTTATTTTTTCTTTAGTGTGGTGAAAATTAATTTTTCCTTCATGTGGAAAAAATTAATACTTATTTTAAAATATTTAGAAGAATTGCTACGTGCACTTAAATCCTCTAAATTGTATGTGGACCTATATGAATGTACAGGGAAACCTCACAGTGCGAATTCTGCTCAAACTTTATAGGTTTTTGCTGAAATATTAAGCGCATACTTCAAAAAGATTTGATGTCCCTCAAAAAAAAAGTAAGCACTCATATTGTTCTTGGTTCGTTTTGCTTACTAACATAAAGTTATTTTGCTCGTTTCTTATTTTAATTGCACATAGAGCTAAATATTTTAAAGCGTTTTCATAATATCGAACTAAGTTAAATTAAGAGAAAATTTACTAAAATATGAAGTAAAATTAGAAAACCTTACATTTTTCAGTACAATAAATATTCGGTGTTAAAAGATACAAGCCACTTCCTTCAGTTTTTTTTTAAATTATTCCATGTCTGCATGTATATATGTACATATATACACATACTTAAGATTATTTTATATAACATGACACGAATAAATTTTCACTGAATTAGTCTACACTACACTACATCTGAAAACTTTTACATAAATTTCATTTCGTTCTTTTATTATTATTATTATTATTATATGTTGTTATCTTTGCACATTTCGCGTGACAAAATGATATTATAATTTCAATATGTGAAATTAATGTACATAGATTTTATGTGAACAAATTAATAAAGAAAGAACGTTTAATTGTTCTCGTAATATAATAATTGAACATACTTGATATTTCTGTTGATTACTCAGAATTTACAACAAAACTGAAAAATTTCATGCACTTTGAATGACAATATGAGTAATAAAAATATAACACCAAAGTCATGTATTAAAAAAATAGCTAATTACAAAACGACGCCTCGAGCAGTATTACGTAAAGAACTTATATTACAATAGGTGAAGCACACTGAGTTTGAGTAACGCACCACGAACCTAAATGTAATGCAAATCTCAAAAGTTCTATGAGCTGGAAATCCTCTCCGAAGATTTGAATAAGTGGGAAAGATGAGATTATTTTTCACAACTTTGGACAATTTGAATGTTTTTGTTATTTATATTACACAAAAACTGATTGTTTCTTCAAGGTATTATGCATATATACATATCTATACTACTTGAAAGCAAATTATATCTGACCTAGGCGTGTATTATTATTATTTTATACAACTACAAAAACCGACATATTAAAAGACACAATAAATGCATAAATAATATTTCATAGTATTTTAAAACAATCTTTTTCTCAATAATACATCTCTGTGTCAGATGTTAAAGGAAAAATAACTGCAAATTGTATTTCATAAACCCTTATCGGTTAACCTCATTACGATGATTAGAATATGAGTAATTGGAATGTTGGAATGAGAACGTGTGTAGTGAAATAGATAATTCAATCTGATTTGATATGGCTGGGTTTCAGAAATGTTGCCTTCTTTTTTTTTTAAATGAGTAAAATTATTAATCATTTGCAATTATCAGTTGGTTCAATTTTTATATTTGCCATCGTGAACAAGTAAAGCAAAGTTCATGATATTTTAGAAAGTGGGCTAGTTTTCTTCCTAAAATAAGTATTCTTCTACTCCTTTTACCAATTTATAGAGAAATTGAAAAAAAAACAACGATTATTGGATGTTTTCTTATCGTAGTTATAAAGAAATGTTCTTTTGTATTAAAGTCTTAAATAAAGACCTCAATATAATTAATCATTTGGCCAATAAATAGTATCCTGATTGATCCAATCAAACACATATTTTCATTGGTACCAATTAAAGACTTTCTTCGGAATACGTACAGCTGGAATGTTGCAATTAACTTTTGACATAACTTTTTCTTGCAAAAATCTTGTATTTCATCATACTTTCACATTACTTTAGCAGATAAACAAGTAGTCTTAAAATTTTATCGGGAAAATCTTGTGACTTCTAGATACTATCGATTTAAATTAAAACAAGCATCAGTTCAGGGTTTTGTATTGCATTGTAATTATGAATTTGAGATCTGTCAAGATATAATGGTATTCTATGGAGAATTATTAAGCGTATACGTTTTCACTTTTAATATTTTACCTTTTTTTAACCAGTTTGTAAGAATCTTGTTATTGGAAATTTCCTTTTAAGTGTATTGTATACATTATGTATTACATTTTAATACTTCACATATAGTAATATAATAATAAGTTTGCCTAATCTATTTGTATATTGAAGAGAAATATGAAAAAAAAACCTAAAATAAGAAAACGAATTAAAATAAATTAATTAATGTTAAAATAATTATTTTATAAAATTTTAATTAATATTAAAATAATTATTTGTTAAAAGCTTCCCCAAAAGATAATACAAAAATATTAATCAAATAAGTATAGCCACCTTCTCCTTACCTAATAATTTTTCTAATGTCATAAAGTCTCTTCACATAAATTTCTCGCAAATATAAACAAAATTTAAAAAACAACGCTCCATACAAGAACTAAAATATTTACGTACAAAATCAAAAAACTACAAAATCTCCTCTGCATTACTACAGCTTCCGTTTAAAAGATACATTTACAGAATGTTACATAATTCATGATTTTTTTACACTAGTATTTTAACAACTCCTTTTTTAGTTTATTTTCGGATGTTTTTTATTAACAGCAAACATATTTTTGTTCGACTAATTCAGTTTTGATATGAAGAAAAGTTCACCTGCGATCAATTAAAATTAGCAATGAATATTTGCATATATAAAAGTATAATCAATATTTTTTCCATCGCTTTAAAATATTTTCGGCACCGCTGATATTAGCTTCTTTAAAAAACGGTTATAAATATGTCAACTGAATCAATATGTGTAATTTAAATGCCCTTTTCAGTCTGAATTTGATTAGAATTAAGAATATAAAACCTTACACTCACGTCATATCAGATTTCTGTAACTTTGTTTCCAATCTCTATTTTCTCACTTAATTACTTCATGTAGCAAACAAAGATTTTTAATGAAACTTGCAACATCCAATTTCACGTTTTGAACAACTAAATTGTTTTATCACTTCTTATTAATTATTTCAACCTACTTACATTCTCTTGCAAGGTTTGTTCATTGAAACTACATAAATATGTAAATGTGATCTTATGTTTTCTGTTTAAAATTAAAGAAGAAATTCTGAGTACTCACAAATTAAACAAACATTAATCCACAAAACATGCAAAGTAAAGTTTGTTAAGACCTACTCAATTAGTAAGAAACAATGAAAGTACATTTTTGAAACTCATTTTAATGCATTTAAAATGAAGACTCAGATGGAAAATAATTAAAAAGAAAACCAGTGTGTTTGTGCGCAAAGTTCTTCTTTGCGATTATGTAAACGTAATAGTCGCTTATATTTCAAACCAAGAAAATAGAGATAATTTTGTCTATTTTCAAAATAAAATAAAAGTTGCGACCTACGCGTAGAACTCTGAGGATTACGTATACGTTAGCCAGACACATACGAGTATAAACATTTAAGATACAGAACATTTCTTTAAACTGTTAACAAATATTAATATTATTTTCAAATTTGGGAAGACTTTGCTCAGTATTACTTTCAAAAGGGTAAAAGGATGTTCTCAAATATTATGAAATTTGATATCATTTCTATAATTTTCCGGTAAACTTTAGGCAATCTTCTAGTTGCGTTGTGTTATTTTGACTTGTATTGCTTCAAAATTCATCATATAAATATTTTTGTTACTAAATTTTAATATACATGTCGGAGGCAAATTCTATTATTCGCCGTATACAAACGGCGTCGTCAGTTTATAAACTTGATGAATTCATATGTATCAATGTAAACTTCTTTGTCTTATTAATAAAAATGCATGATTAGTAAAAAGAATACAAACTAAACGTAAATTAACATAAAAATCCTATTCTAAATGGCATTTGTGGCAAATTCTTATTCTTAATCTTTTCTAATAAACTTACTAAAAATTCGTTAAAATAGAGATCATAAAATAAAACAGTCAATAATCTTAACAAAAATAAAGAATTTAACGTTTTTTTATTACTCCACTTACTGCATTATCAATCTGATTAAATAATCAAAAAATTTGAAATAAAAAAATATTGGTAACCAAGTAAGACACATAAAAAACCTACGCTAAATGGCTCTTGTAGCAAATCTTTGTTCTTAATCTTAATAAACATAATAAAAAGCATCCGTCTTCAACTTACACCTAATCTTAGTATTTTGCTTACTTATTTATTAACTATCACAATGAAAATTACCGTAATAAGCACTTCAAATAAGAAGGAATTCAAAAATCTTCAGTTCCGTAATATTAATAAAAGGAAACACATTTTTGAAATAAAATACTTATTTATCAATACAGTTTAAACTTGAGTTATATTTTAAGCCACAAAGAACGTTTTCTTTAAAAAACATTTGCATCGTTTGGTATGAACCGATTCTTAGCAGGTTTGCACGAACATTTGTTCGCCAATGTCAAACCCTTATCCACCAAATAAAGACGCTTCGGAAACAGTTTCTCTCAATCATATTGCAGTCTGCGGTACTACTGCAGTATTATCCACACCGAAGACTATGAATAGATTAAAATACAAAGAATAAAAAAGGTATATTATGAATAATTTAAATATTATTATGTTCATAAATAAGATATCAATAACCGCATTTTTGTTAAACGAGTTTCAGCAAACAATATTAGAAAAATATGTGGACTTTGGTATACATTTCATACTCTCAATATTGATGATGTTCACATCACTCAAACTTATTTAACCTATGAAGGGAAATATTTAAAGTAAAATACTATTTTATTATTATCAATACTATTTTATTATTATCTCCTATGCTATTGAAACTTTAAAAAGGCTTAAGTTTTAAAATGTTTGCACATATTTAATACCTAACTCAATCGACCTTAACGTACGGTTTATTTCTGTCCATGTAAATTGTCGTATTAGCAATAAATACCTGCAATAAATTTCGTACTGTTACGGATTGTAGTCTATACTTCGTTTGATTGTTTGCAAAAACTTCCTCATTGGTAAGTTTTTGAGTCCACGTTTCGAATGTTTTTATACGTTTCCTGAGATCTTCCTTATTAGTCCCCAGCTATTGTTTATCTAGATATATTAGCCAGAGGTAGCAGTAGAAAAGACGAAATCAAAGTTGAATTTTAAGATTTCGTATACAGAGAAACTTTTTAAATTTTTCAAAGACACTGCAGACAATTTCAATACACGTTTTGATCTTTATACTTCACATTCCCAGTTTTGAGTAAGCCAAGTTCTGAGATATTTATATTTAACACTTGGTCTAGATTTTGACACCCTACAAACATGCTTAAATGAAGATTACAGTCATTAGAAGTGACCATGAATTTTGTCCAGGTAGCATTTATGGTGAACACGTTAATGAGTGTATCGTTAACCTTCCGCAACTTCGCTTCCGAAGATGTTATGAGAATGGGTCATCAGAATACATCAAGTTGTTGATTAAGCATCCATTGACTTTAACATGACCGTCTAGGTTTTTGAAAGCTTTCATTATGTTCGCCTCCTATTGAACAGTTGGTGATAAGTTGCTTTTATGCCGTATTCGATTGCATAACAAGACCTTTTTAGGATCGCAACTAAATTGTAAGTCATGTCTTTGTCTCTGTTATCATTTCTTACCATCTCTTAATCTTTATCTATCACACTCTTGTTGTTTCGACAGTTTTTAAATTATGTGAGCCTATCAGAAAAAAGTGCTAAAAACGATTATTTAAGTACTAAACATTTGTTTCGTATTTTTAAAACGAAATATTTCCATTAACTTGCATCGACAATTTTGGGATGTATGTATATATATATATATATATATATATATATATATATATATATATATATATATATACATATATTAGTTTAGCTACTAAGGTTTTAGTCAAAACTTCAGGACTTTTCTAGAAAGATTCTCGAAACTTCTAGAAAGTTTTACTGTAGAGTATAAATCGGCCAACATGCAATCAATTGACAAGCCAGTGCCGAAGCTTTAAGTGAATTATATAGAAGATAATGGATTTCAATCGATATTAAATACAGATTCTATTATTTTACGAATTTAATCAAAGTCAGGATACAAAGACTGCCACAATTAATATATGTCATGGGATGTATTAGTCCACGGTGTCTTACGCGACGGCAAAGATCTGGTTCGGAAAGTTCAAGAATGATTACGATCTTGATGACAAACCCCGTACCAGACGTCCTGTTGAATTGAACGTTCAACAATTACGACGCCTAATTGAAGAGGATCCTCGAGTGACGACTCGTCAATTAGCAGATGAGCTACACGGTAGTCATAGCAATATAGAAACACATTTGCACGATTTGGGAAAAGTTTTAAAGTACGGTGTGTGAGTACCCCACGAGTTGTCATCATATCACCATCAGTGCAGAGTTGATACTTGTCAACAATGATTGACATCGAAACCTTATTTCGACTGGCTGAATCAGTTAGTAACTGGTGGCGAGAAATGGGTCACATACGTTAACCATAGACGCAAACGTCAATGGCTGGTTGTCGGAGAAACATGGCTTTCAGTATCCAAATCGTAATAAAAGTTAATGCTCACCATGATGGAATATCAGGGGCATTATTCATTGGGAGTTACTTTCAGAGGGATTTAAAATTAATGCAGATATTTACTGCGAACAATTAGATCTATTAACTAACAAATTGAGTAGTCAATACGATCGACTTTATTTTCGACATGATAATTCTGGACCACATGTTGCAAAATATACTCGTGATAAATTAGAGGAGCTGGGTTGGGTTCTACTCCCTCATCCACCATATTCACCGAATATTGCGCCCTCTGATTACTATTTATTCAGGGCCATAAGTAACCATTTACGTGAAAAAATCTTTAAAGAAAGTCTCCATAACGACCTCGCACAAATGATTGAATATTGTCACTTCTAACTAGATGGCGATAAGTAGTAGGTGATAATGGCTTAAATTTAGTGTAACATATAATTTTTTTATTAAAAATTGTTGACAGTAATATTAACAGTAATTTGCATTTTAAACCCTGAATTCTCTACTTGCAGTCCATTTGCGACTTCGTATATGCTAACCCATGTTGATGCTATTTTTTAAATGTTCACAGTTGTATAATAGGTAAAATTTACATATACTCTGAACATTTTGAATTTAACTTAGTGAAGTTCTTCCTAATTTTTGGTAATTGTTTTAAAAATTTAGTGAAAAAATAGCTTTGAATTTATTGTCTCTAATGAAAAAGTTTCGTTACCTTAGAAGAAAATAATGACAGGTATGTAGATATATTTTTTCCGTGGGTAATTTTGGGATAGTTGTAGTTAAAACTAGATAAATATAGTAACATTATTATTTTGCAAAGAATTTGGAAGACTATATGTGGTTTTGGCCTAGCAAATGTGACATGTATTACAAATACTATAATAATTAACTTAAGTAAGGTACTATAATAATTTTGTACAGATCCAAGCTGTTTGGGTATATTTGGAACAAAAAAGAAAGAGGCTTTAAAAAATTATAAAAACATTGAATATCTTTATGGAAATTTTACCACTTAAAATCTGATACTTTAATAAATCTAGCTGTGAAGAAAACGTTGCTGGCTTTATAAAGGAACCTCAATTTGAAGAGGAAATATATGAACCTAAATAAAATTAATATTTTTTTATGATATTTTAAAAATTTTTAAATTAAACAAAATATATCTTTCGGAACCAGCGCGTAATTATTTACTATTATATGTGGAGTAGAGATGGAGATGTACAGAGTAGAAACATTTTACTTCTCATCAATTATCTTAAAATTGTTAAGTTTTGGAATCTAAAAACTTTATGGTTCTGTTATAATTGTCGTAATGTTTAAATATGAAAATGTATTTTTTTGCATTACCAATATATTAATTAGACTCTAAGAAAAAAAACAAAAGCATATTCGGGGGGTGGAAGATAGAGAAAATGTTGTTTCCGCCTTACATAAGCTATTGCAAAAAATAAACATTTTGTGTAACGCTCTTGCAATAAATAATTTTAGTTCAAGTTTTTACTCTAATAATTTTTTTTAAATAATAAATTTAAATGGAATTAGGAAAAGTGAAAAGTCTTTTCTATTTATAGTATTTTTACTATTGATTTTAAAATCTTTCTTAACAACTGTACAAGAAATTTTACATTTTACTATTTATGTTTTATGTCTAATTTATTGTTTAAAGTATAATTTCGGTATTATTTTTTTTCAAAAATACGACCAAAATATAAATTTTAGAATTATTCAAAATATTAAGCATTACCTACTTAAATTTAGACTAATTCTTGTCACTATTTACGTTCATTCAGCTTTAAGTTCTCAATGTAAAAAATATGTCAGTAACTTTCCAGTTAAGTATTTGAGTAAATAAAGGAAATAATTTAAAGATTCACTCGAAATCGGGATGATACTAATAATGGCAGAATTTTCATATATTTTTAAATATAATCGGAATTTTGAAATATGAAACTCCGTCCGATCTATTTTTATTAATATATCTGGTGAACAGTAATAAATGTGACAACTATCAAAATTTATTCTCTTCTTTTTTTTTGGGGACAACATCAGTAAATGCGGTGAAGATAATACGTTCCTGACTTGATTTTAGTTGTTTACAGTAATTCATAATAATATTTGTTCATTGATTATAGCAAAAGGCTAATTGTTTCTTTTCTCTGTTTTCACCTGTTTTCAATGCAGAGTCTTTTTCATAATACTAAGTTGAGAGCCCTAGAAACCTTAGTCATTTTTATTTAATCTTAGTTATAACTCGTAAATTGTGAAATGCTGTAATAGTTTGTTTTTATCGATACAATGTTTTAAAACTTAGGCACATTTCGTATGACAAATTGCCTACTGCCGAAACATACTTCAATCGATTTCCCTAATTTTCTACACTATCACCCTCGACAAGTTTGCATGATTTCCATATACGGATAGATTAAATTCTGCATATCACTACTTTCGCTGACGAATAATCAACATTTATGTCATTTTATTTTTTCGATGATTTGATACCTGAATTTTTCGTTTAACAAGATCTCAATTCGTTTTATATTTCTATTTTTTAGAAGCTAGATAATAATGTGGACAGTCTTAGTCAACATTAATAAAATGAGTTCACATAAAATTTACAGAAAAGCCGCATTTAAATTTTTTCTCAAGAATATATGTAAACAAGTTGATAACAATATATTATATAATTATGATATTTTTTTACAATAATTTAATATTAATTGATATTGAATTTATTTAATTTTACAACGATATTAAACTACGACATAAATGAAATTATGTTTTGACGTTTTAATTAACCATAACATACGATAGTAGAAATTTACTTATATATTTGATCGTTCAATCATGCAATTGTTTAGGAACGTAAACTACGTATAAAAATTTCATTTATGTTTCGCTATACAGATAAATAAACATAGTTTTATGCTTTTTTTATTGGGAAATGCGCAGTTGTCAATTTAATAAAAGATGCACTTATTTTTTAAATTACGTTAATTATTGGTTGATGGAAATTAAAAACGTACGAAATTTATTTAGTAGTACACATATGATAAATGTAGCAATATCAATTCCTACTGGAACACAACAAAGAAATAATTTTATGTTTATATTCTTTGATTTGAAATAATTGCGGTTTCGTTATAATTTCATATTAAAATATGGAAGCTGTAAATAATATAATTTTCCACAATAAAAGTTGAAAATAACTTTGTCGAGTGAGATATTAAGAAAAAAATATTTGTAAAGTCAACACTTTTATTATAATATCTTTTATTTTGAACGACCCTTGGCAGAAATACAATTGTATGTCAACTTTATAGGTACTTGTATAAATAAGTTTATGTTCATACATAACTTTAGATTTCTTCACTAAATGAAAATTATTTTAAATATTCGACTGTTACGTAATTCGCGTGAAATTAATTTAAAATTTTTGTGCGGCTACAAAGGCAAAAGTTTCTACAAATCAAGTGAAATATATTTCAAATGAAAATTTATTTTGTTTGTTTTTTTATTGTAAAAAAATACAATAAAAATGTAGGTTTTGAATTATCGTTGGTATAATATTCTTTTATTGCTAATTAGCTATTGATACAATGAATTGGAGTAATATTTTACAAAAAGATTGTCAGCTTCACAGAGAAAACTGAATTTTCAATACTGCATCTATCACGATATTCAATCTTTAAAAATATTGAATAGTAAATGAAAATTTAACAATAAAATATAAAAGCCCGTCATAAAAATTAATTGAAACAGTCCATATAATATTATTTTTAAAACTATATTTAACATTATGCGTAACATTCCTAATTTAAAATATCTGAAAGAAATAATTTTGACACTATATATGAGAAATTAAACAATTATATAAACTGTTTATGTTGGGTGATAGCTATGTGAGTCAACAAAAGCATTCAATAATTATAATAATTGAGGATCATATTGATGATCAGATCGTCTGCTAAAACTGGTTGGCTAATATCTTTTTAAAATAAAATAAATGTAAAATTTTAGCAGTTATATTATAACTTATCATAAAATTTACATAAAATCAAGAAAAAGATATAGAAGGTATTTTTAGAACAGGGATTCGGCGAACGGTAAATTTAGGTATACTCATTTTTCATATTAAATGTTTAATATTTATAAGAGTATCGAATATAGTTGAAGAAAGTCTCCTGTGACTTCTCTTAACTTTCAGTTAAGATGAAAGTTTAACTATTTTGAAGTCGCATTAGTATTAACCAAACTATTTCAGTTCATTTGCACTAATGTCGTATGATCTTTGCTAATAGCCCACCTGAAGATGTTGTAATACAACGAAACCTAGGTCGTGATAAAGAACTAAAAGCGAGTAGAAATAATACTACATCACGTGGTTTTATTTAATTGTGAATAATGAAATTCTACAAAATTAACGCCAACTATATTCAATGAATAACTTTGTTTAAACATGGAAAATGGAAGTTCTATTAATTAATCTTGGTTTTAAAATAATCACTTACTTTTTTCCTGACCCGTTCTATAAAATAAAACGTAACAAATAACAGTAGAATAACTATTTGACATTATTGTTAAGTAAAACTATTTCAGTTCATTTGTACTAGTGTCATATGCGGTTTACTAAAAAGTGAATGCACCCTTTCTATCTACGAATAAAAACCAAATATTTAGAGTAAAGGGAAATTGGACATTCTATTGCAATATACTTTGTTTCCTAGCGAAAATAAAATGCAAAAAAATGCATTGATAAAATATATCAAATTATTATTTCGATTTTTTCTTCGAATGCTTCCGTTACGTAACGTAAGTAAGTAGTAAGCTAAATTTTAATATCTACTTAATTCAATTTTAACTTACTACAAATGATCATACAATGCATATAACCGCGTGCAAGTTTGCAGTCAATAATAAAAGAATTATATGTTGCTCAATTGCAACCACTTATCGAAAATACTTTTAAAAACCATGGCCAAAACTTACAAGCTTACTGTGCTAATTAACTTAAAATTATAACAAATAATATCGAACCTTTTCAAAAGTTAATTTTCTCTAGTAATGAATTTTGTAAGCTAAAGTCGTTAACGATTAAGTACAAAATGAACCGTACCAAAGATGCGTTGCGTGCTCAGCTACGGTTATCTATAATGGGATAATTAAGTTCAGCGATGACACGAATAGAAATAAATTTATTTGCACTTTTAATTATTTACGGCGTTTCCGGCCGAGTTGAACATATTCAAAATTTTAATTTTTTCTACCTCAAATTTAGAAAGTATAAATAAAATAACACGTAGCAACATTTTAATTTTTTTTATATGGGATATATATGGCAAGTCAAGTGTGAGTAAATTGCAATTAAACATGTCTTTCAAAATGATATTAAAGTTCTAGTTACCGTTCTTAATTTTCAAACCCCGCTTGCAAAATAATAAGCTTCAAAATGACAAGCAATTTGTGTTCAACTATGGGTTTGGCAAATTGGAAAAGTTCTAAATACTACCGAATGTTTAGAAATTATTTCCATTAACTGGAGTCAAAAATTCTAATAAAAATATATCGCAGAAAAATATATAAGCAAAATATAATGCATGCGTCAAACGTTACTGTAAACTTAAGTGGCTTCAATAGAGAAAAATAATTAAAAATATATATGCCTATAATATACTTATATCAAATGAGATACAGCCCTGATTTTAACGAACAAAATAATGATGTAAAATTGTATTATGCAAGTGTTGTCTCTTAGCCCGATTCGTTATGGTTTCGACTTCAAGGAATATGATGACCTTTTAATTACAGGCCTCAACCCAACTCGGTAGATACGTAACCATTTTTAGGGTTCCGTAAAACGGAACCTTCATAAGTCCTGTTCCTCTGTCCATCTATTTGTAAGTCACAACTACTTTACTTGGAGACTATTTGTACTATATGGATGAAATTTAGACGTCAAGTGTGTTCTATGAACCGCTATACAATGATATAGTGGAATTATAAAAAAAAATATTATTATTGTCACTCCATACAACTAACTGTGGGACGAAAAAAAATCTTGTGCACATAGGCGCGTAGGGTATTGTTAGATAGGTCTTAAAAATTATATAGCGGTTACGAAATTACTTCTTTATTTAAGTCGACAGTTTTTGAGATATGCGTTAAACACCCTTTAACTTTTCAAGCAAGGTGAAAAAATGAAGATAGTAGGACTCCAAAAAAACTTTAAAATAAAAGTAGCTTAAATGAGATAATGAAAGTAGTTTAATGTTATGTAGTTTCTGAGGTATGGAATATTACATACATTAATATTATTTGGTGCTACGGAATCTTCATGCACGCGTCTGTCTCGTACCTAGTGGGTTTTTTTATATTTTCATCGTTAAGTGTAAACTGGAATTTATTGCTTTTAAATTACAAGAGATTCATTTTTAAATTAATAATTAATTCATTTTCTTTAATTCGATATTTATATTTATCCAATAATTATAATAAGTGTTTACATATATCATCTAATTAACATTTTAATGGGTGATTAAAATAATACACTGCTATCTTAACAGCATAATGCATTCACATGAAGTTATAATCTGTTTTCTCATTGTTTTTATAACTTATATCCTGATGTTTTGTTTACTGTGCGTAGTACCGTAATTATTGATAATTTTAAAAATAACCCAGTCATTAACAATCACTAACATCATTTTAATACTTGCGGATATCAACGACAAATAATTAAAAAACCTTGCGTTTTCCTAAGGAACCATAATATAAGACAGATGATAAGTTTAATATGCACGTCAAGTAGGAAGTCAAGTCTGTTCCTGTCTGATAAATTTATAAATTACTGATGAAATATTAAACTTTATTCAATATTTTTAACATATAAAGCATAAATAAAAATATATTAATATTGTACATAGCATTTTGAAACTATATGTGGTTTTGACTCTCATTCATTAGTTCTTATTCCCTGAAACGTAAATGCATCCCTTCCATACTTCCTATAAGTAAGAACTTGCTTTAACTGTCGAACAGCTCTCTTTTTATTCCAATACGGGGTATAAAGTCTAATATTGCTAACAATTTCCAAACTTACATTAGCCACGCTCCATTGAACTCCAATGCCTTCACTTCAAGGCAATCATATGCTCGTGCCAAATGCAGCGCCGGAGCGGTTATGCATTATTTATTAAGGATTACGTACATCGTCTACACGTAAAGTACAATTTATTATTGTCGAAACTTTTTATTGTCAGGGGTTGTGATGGTTGTTGGAAGCGATGGAATACAGCTGTTGGCTTTTATATCGTACATATGTCGTGGTACATAATTAGTTTACTTTTTGAAAATCACATATGTAACCTTCAAAATTAACTAATAATTTCAAGTTATTTAATAAGAGGAAGTATTTTAGTTGGATTTCATTGTCACTTTTTACGAGTTAAAATTGTGGTAAATATTTTATTCAGTTGCCAATGCCGATCAAGAATATTGCAATTTCGACAGTGTGTAACGAATGTGTTAAAAAATTATAATTTTTTCCTGGTTATAATAGTTGTAAATCTTTTAGTTTATATCGTATTAAAGATACCGAGAACATTGTGTATTTTCTTTACATAAAAAATCGCTCACACTGCTTTTCAAGTTTTTGGTCAAAATCATTTTTGTTAACGAAAATTTATTTAATATCTTAAATACCTTATTTTAGTTGTAGTAATGTATCATGCAACTATAACAAATACGGAAAGAGACTTCAATATAAATGAACCCAGATTATTGTTTCTTATCGGAAGCAAAGCTTCATGCAACATTGCTGTAGAATCCTATTTCCTTCGCGAATATGTTGCGTTGGAATCACCATTGATATCCGCTTATCCAACGTGCTATGTCCTACGAAAGGGGTATTGTTAGTGCAGTGTCGTGTGAGGGCAATATTAGTAACTCCAACGATTAGATCGTTATTCGATGCTATATAGAAGGTTTTTAATATTTTTTTATATAAACATCAGTTTTTTTATAAAATATAAAATACGTAGTTTGTAAATTGCTTACAATTAGAAGAATTTGTAAATTGCTTATAATTATCAGAGTTAGGAAAAATCTATTATAGCTTGAACGAAGTCTAGATAATATAAAAATTTTAAAATAGGAAATTTTAAACTTTTGCTACATTTTTCAAAATTAGATTTCTCTCAAGAGAATTTTCTTGAGCTAGGAATTAAGATAAATTGATAAAGATAAATTCAATTCCCATTTAATTGATTGGAATCAGGCATAAACAATCGGATCGCGATAAATATAAAAGTGACTGAAATTACAATTACATTGAGCAATTATTTCTAACATTACAATTGTTTACAATGTCCGTTGTTCCGTATGTTCCGTGGTTTCTAAGGCAATAAAACTATTTTTTCGTACACTAACGAAAGGTTTCTAAGTTTAAGTGAGGTTTCTAAATTTAATTTTTTTTTTGTAATTGAACAGCTCCCATTGTACTCCAATACTCATGTATTGGAGTACAATGGGAGCTGATTTTGAGAAAGTTTGATTTTGAGAAAAACTTATAAACTGACATTAACCATGCTCCATTGAATTCCAATGTCTTCACTTTAAGGCGATCCTATGTTCATACCAATTACAGTGTCACGACGGCACTGTATTATTTATTAACGATTTCGTATATCGTTTGTACCTACGATTAGATACGATATCGTTATAGCTATTTATATATTATCGTCATAACTATTATTGCAATGGGTTGTATGGTTGTTAGAAGCAATGGATTATGTTCAGTTCGTAGTTGTTTGCTTTTCATATCGTATATCGTATATATGTGACGTGAAAGCATATCATATATCATATAATGTCATATATATGTGATATGTGTGCATATTATTTGTCATGTTTTTGAATATCACAAATCTAACCGTCACAATTTACAGATTTTACATCATTTAAGTCGTTTAATGACGTAAAGTGTTATCATCTAATTTTGTTCCTTTGTAAATTCTTTTGAATTAAATTCATGTTAAATAATTTTTTCACCTTCCAATACCAGCAAGACAATTTGTAAATTTCCACGATATTCAAGGCCTTTGTTATGAAAATTTTGTCTTTTCCTGGTTGGGACAATTATAGGTCTTTTTGTTTATAGCGTATTCAAAATGTCAAGAAGCACCCTATAGTATCGTTACCGAAGTAATACAAAGAAATCCGTCATACTGTTATCATTATATGCATTAATACGATTTTATTCTTTATATTTTATTTTTTATTTATTTAGTTATTTAATTTATTTTGATTTTAAAGGTAATTGACTCTTCTTTAGTGAAAACATTCATTATGTATTGATATTGAATTTAATACCACATTTATTAATTAAAATATTAGAAATTAATCTTACAAGATATATTATGAAATCTACTAATGCATAAATGATATGTCTTGCGCATATCAATGTACAAAGGTCATTTGGGGGCACTTCTGATGAAAGAGACAAAGTTTTCTAAAAACGAATAAATATATTAAATATCCATATGAAATATTTTAATATTTGAAATATGTTGATCAATTTTGTTTAAAGAAAACCTTGCCGAATGTAAGTAACTTCATAACGAAAACAAAATTTGAAGAGAAATTATTTGAACATAAGGGAAATTAATATTTCTTTCCAACGTTTTAAATCCAATTTAAGTAAAAAAAGGTCGTTGATGATCAGGTACTTTCTTAACTATTATTTTTATAGTGGAGATTAAAAAAAGTAATATTTTATCTTTTTTCGGTTATGTTATGTTGTCAAATTCTTGAATTTCAAAATACACGGTTTTTAACATTAATCTATTACACTGTTTTTATTAATCTTTATCTATTTACGCTTAAATAGTAATTACATTATCCTTTGAATGCTAAAATAGATTTTATCATATTACCAATAAAATAACCTGGATAGCAGATTCAAGAGAAAAAATAAAAATAAACAAAAGCACAATTAGGAGGTTATATGTTGATGTTATCCGCTTTATATAAGCTATTGTAAAAGAACACTTTCTGAAATACTCTTGCAGAAAAAAAAAAGAAAATAAAAAAAATATATATATATATGTATATATATATATATATATATATATATATATATATATAATACAATAATTAAATTTTTTATAGTTATAAATTCTTTTAATAAAATGAAAACATTCATTTTCCCTAATTAAAGCTTATTATTTACACTTTTTATAAATTCTAAGAGAGATATATCATTAGCTGTTCAAAGCAAAATTTCGGTAGTAAATTTTGTGAAAAATAAGATGAAAATATATATTTCAGAGAAATTCAAATACTATGGATTTATTACTTTTATTTATTTTTTTTATTTATTTTTCAATTTAAAAAAAATAACTGAATAAATTTCCGATTATATGGCGTTATATTCGAATAAGTATATGAGATAATTAAAAGATTAGGTTAATTACAAAGAGAACAGGATATAGATATATTGCGATTCGCTAAATGAAATCAGAATTTTGAAATACGGTAGTACATCCCATCTAATTTTATTAAACTATCTGAGAAACTGGAATTAGTTGTGTGAGTTTCAAAATGTATACCTTGTGCTCTGTTGTACCCTTTTTTGAAATAAATGAGTAAATACGAAAATCACATATGTACACAAAGGTGTGTGTGTGTCGCTGATGACTGGCACCTGTCCCTTGGGTTGGAAAGTTACGCGGGTAACATCTAAGGGTGGCACGGCATTAGACGTAACTAATTTCAGACTGACCGTGGAAGGTGCTGGTGCGATATTTAATTTAAAAAAAACAAACTTTATTTTAATTATTTATTACATAACTTAATATTTACAAGTAGCTTAATATGGAACTCAACTAGAACTGACACTGAAGTAATGTGAAGTGACTTGGCATTACAATTTATTTGGTATTTATACTATTTGCGAGAACGAAGAAGTATTTGTGTTAATTATCATATTTATAAAATAAAAACGAATTTCTGCGAATTTATGTATTTAAAGATGACAAAAATATAACGGAAACAATGCGGGTCTTTATTCGAAATATTATACAATCTTAATGTGGTAATAACCTACCTGACATAATTCAATGTGAGCTGATAAGAATAGATGATGATGTAATTTTACTAGGATCTAGTGTAATATGGAAACATATCAACCGTTGTCGCCTCTGCAACATCTTTTCGAGTTTCCGAGGTCAAGTCTGTGATAAGCCGCGTGGGTTTTGAGTCGGACGTGCGGGGAACATGGACCTCGTATATTTCCATATTTCCACGAATTTCAAGTAGATGTTGTATATTTTACCAACCAGAAAACTTTCGATTGCGAAGACAACAATATTATTATGGGCAGGATTCTCCATTCCACTTTTACTTTTTTTCCACGTATCTTGCGTATAGAAAGATTCGATAAAAAGCGTGATGTACGAGTGGGTGAATATTCGAAATTTATATTATATGATCGGGATTGAGCTAGGTTTCGAATCTTGGGCCTCTACTATTTACTGAAAAAACTGGGCATTGTTTTTTATTCGTGGATGACATGAATCATTTTTTTGTAAGGGATGCAGCAGATGGCGAAAATTTGTAGCATGATATCAGCGTCATTGTTAAGTGGAGCACAGCAAGAGGCTAGTAAGTTACAGTCGAGTGTACGCTAAATACGAATATGTGGTCAGATCCTACTGCATAATCTGGATAAGTTTGTTGATTTGGGAGTCATATTTGATGCGCAATTGACGTTTTATTTCCATACTTTTATACATAGAGTAATTAATTAAAAATATTTTTATACATGAAACATTAGTACAAACTTTCAACTTACAGAGCTATGTTAATATTTGTTAGGCCTGAACTTGAACACACAAAACACGAAGTAAAACGAAAAAAGTACTATTAAAAATAGTCATTTAGTGGAAAAAGTAAATTTTGTACTTTCAATTTGAAGAAAATGAGTGACAAAAAAACCTATTTTGTGCGCAAAGCAAGTCGCAAGCAACACAAAAATTTGACCCGGCGTAGTTAAGTTTGTTTTCCTAATATATTCAAAATAAATTACTTCGACGTCTGTACACGACATAGAACTCATTTCAAAATGTTTTCTACTAATTCGACATATTTTGTCGTAGATCCGAAATACGTTACTGAATATTTCGTAAATTTTCCATTTCAAAAAACTGTTTTTCCATAGGTAGGAGATATGTGAACAAATTTTTGTCATTAATTTTGAACTGTATATTTATCCGTGTCTGTATGGTGTACCGTGCAGACATCCTTAGGCTGAGTTAAACATATTTATTTATGTTCGAAAAACATTTGAATTATGATTTCTTTAATCAGGTTTGTTCCAGTATGTAGATAAAATATAAATCTAAAAAATAAATAATATAATCTTATTTTGAAGAACAGATCTCTTTCTAATAACTACAACCTATTATTAAACCTTACTAAATAATGAACTGATGTAATTAATAGAAAATATATTGTATCGTATATCTAGGATGTTTTATCAATTTTTTAAATTTTATTATTTCATTCTTAACAGTTTCTATTTTCGTCCAATAATTTTTGTTCAGAAAACGTGCTTTGCCTGCAATATTTATGATTTTATTTTCAATTAATATTTAAAAATATATGACTTCGTTCTGGTTAGGGAGTTATTGGTATTGTACCCATTCCTCATAACACTCGTCTTATGTACGACATAAATAACTAAATAATATATGTAATCATTATGTTTTCCAAATATAATTATGTTTAGATTAAAAATACTTAATGTTTAATTTTATATGTTCCAAAAATCACTTCTGAACCCTAGTATTAAAATGGCACGTGCTGTTATAATCATTGCTAACAATTGAACATGCAGATGCTAAGCATATATCAACATAGGTCTTATCATCTTTTATTTAAGTAGGATTTTCAAAAGATTTTTATTCATTCGAAAAGTCTTCATAAAAAGTAACATATATAGATCAGCGTAGCTATGATTACTATGGCCAATGGGAAAACAAATCTTTCCGATATAACGTAAGTGGTTATGGGAAGATAAATAAAAGTACCCTTCGGATACCATTTAAGCTTTTAGTGGCATTACCTTTTGTGAAAGTATCTTTTGAAGGGTTTTCCTCATTTGGCCGGAGATTTTGAATATTTTTCATTTGAAATATTTTCCATTTAAAATTTAGGTTTTTGGAAAATTTGAATCTTAATTCATCTACAAAATAATAGTTTTTAATACGTTTTTAATACGTATTACGACCAAATGATGAATGGACATTATATATATTGTCCGGGAATATTGAAAAATGGCCAATATGAGAGGGCAATGTGTAAATAATAACTATTGAAATAATTAAATTGCCCGAGCATTATATATAATGTCTATCACGTATTGAGGAAAATAATAAGAAGGCATGTTTTATTAGTATTGTTTTTATTTCCGACATTAAATAAAAATTTATGCACAAATAACATAAAATTTCTTCGTTTCATAAATGCTCCGACCTATGATTTTAAAACTTAAAATGAACTAAAATAAACGACTGGAGTAATCAAACTCAAAATTTGTACTTATTAGGAAGGGATTGTATATTTAGAATCCACTAGCTCTTAGCAGTTAAAACTTAATAAAATAACATTAAAAATATAAGGCAAATAACACTAATGTTAAATCTTCGTTTCACGGATACTCAGATTATGAAACGGAAATGAGCATAAGTAAACATATTTATTTATTATATCAATTACCTCTTTGATGGCATTTTGAGTTATGCAATTTTTTTTTCTTTGCGACAACTATATTTATTAGACTTACAGCCACCTTTACAACCATATAGACTATAACCTTGTCCTCCATATTTAGACGTTATCCTAACACTCTTGCTCAGTGAAATCTCTGTCTCCGAAACATCTTCAAGCGAAACAAAACTTTCATTACACCCTGTAAATTGGTTTCTTGAATAAGGTTGATTCAAAACACCTTGCCTTGTTCTCAATTTATAAAAGTTAGAGGATGTTATTTCAATCACGGTAGCAAATATCTATTTTCCATCGCTACGATCTCCATCAACATCTGGAACGCGAGCCCATACAGTATCACCAAATATAGCTACAGAATATTTAGCGTTACATGCATCCAACATTTTGTTGGCATGTTTCTGCAAATTACTTAAATCTAAACATTTTTTTCCTGCTCTTCACGTTTTGTTCTGATGAAGACTTTTACTTGATAATTTTCGGTGGACTCTACTTGATCATTTTCGACGCACTCCACTTTTTTTTGGTGACAGTGCCTTCTATAGATAACATTTTTTCTAAGTCTTCTTCTGAATTTATATCAAACAGAGTCCCATATTTTATAGAATAACATATAAGTCCTAATTTAAACTTCCTCCCGAACATGGATTCATATGAAATATAGTTAATGCCTGTGTGTCGGACTCTATTTTTCATTAATTGCGCAAAACGTAATCCTTCCGACCATTTAGTAGTGCTGTTATCTTCTGACCACATACTTAGGTTATTCTTTATATCTTGACTTGACCTTTCTACTGACCCTCGATTTTGAGAGTGTCTCAGTTTACCATCTATAATTTTCAATTCTTGCCGCATGTTACAAACGAACTCTCTACTATTATTGCTTTGAAGAATACTTGGTGCAATGAATATTGTGAAAATATCAAATAGCACATATGCTACTTCTTCAGCTATTTGGACGGAGCTGTACAAATTTTGTGAGATGATCTTGGTATACTAGTGTTAATTTATACTGACCACATTCTTGTGACCACATGTAAATTAAATATATTTGACACCTCGCATTCACTTCGCAACCACTAATTCTTTTTTTGGATGCCCTGGCATTATAAATAATACCCTCATTAACCAGTTTTGTAGTAATTTTTCACTGCTTTTGAATTTTTTAAGACTCAAGAAGCATCAAACCATACGTGACAAGATCTTTATTCGTTAACATGTTACCACGCCAAAATATTTCAACTTTATATCTTATGGTATGTATTAATACTAAATAATGGTTTTTTGTCGCTCTGTAACTTGCAATAAAATACCTAGTAGATTTTAAATAAATTATAATTAAATTAAAATTATTGCGTTATTTACATTGTCATACAATTCATGTAATGAAAGTTAATTAAGGAAATATGATTGCTTTAATTACGTGATAACTTTTACTTCTGTATAAAGTTATTACGGAATAATTAATGCCATACAGAAAGTGATAGTGAGATTACATCGAGGTTTATAATTTGTTTAGTAATATTGTAAAACTAAAGTGTTATACTATTTGGAAATTACCATGAAAACAGTCTTTCAGTTTCAGAAGCAAAGAATTTACTTATAATTTTCAAAAAAATTGTCTGCGCGTACATGTTATGCTAACATTTGACATTTTTAATTTTTGAAATAAATAACATTTTGTGAATAAGATATTTCATTATAACCCATTTATAGGGACCATCTACATTTCCACAAAATACTTTTGAATTGTTTATATCTTGTTATTAGTAAAAACCTTTGTAATGTAATCAAATAACTTCAACAAATGTGACTTGAAAATACGAGATATGTCATCAACGTCCCCTAATTGCACCATGAGAATTGCAAAATATCTCGCCATCCGTTCGTGATATGATAATTATGTTTATTATCATGTAGAAGAAATGAAGAAGATAAAGAAGGAACTATACTCATGCCCGATATATTAATGCATAACAGAATGCAATTCAAGTGCGAAGAGTTTTATGAAGTTTTATTACTCGAAATACTAATGTAGAAAAACATTATTCGTTACATTGAACTATACTTTTTACAAGTCCAAACTTGGCCCGTTTTTTGTACTGTGAGTAGTAGGTGCTTTGATTTTAATATACGCTCAAGGTAATATGGTTGTAATTTTTGTACTTATTTTTTATGTTTGATCCACACGTACAATACGGTTTGAAAGTAGTTCCGATCGATACCATATTACATTTTTCTGCCATTACCTAAAATCGAATATAGAAGTATTATATCTTATTAATGGGTATCTGTTATATGAGCTACTAGTAAATCAAATGACGTACAGTTAGTAAAATCAGATTAAAAAGAATAAGTTCATTCATAAATATTCATTCATTATTATTCACACGGAAGACTATGAATAGATTAAAAAGTCAAAGAATAAAGTAGGTATATTATGAATAATTTACAAATTATTATAATCAAATATAAAATATCAATAACCGCAATTTTGTTACATGTTTTTCAGCAAACAATATTAGGAAAATATGTGGAATTTTGTATACTTTCAAAATTGATGATGTTCACATAACTCAAACTTATTGAACCTATGATGGAAAATATTTAAAGTAAATACTATTATATTTATTATTATATATCTCCTATACTATTGAAACTGGTAGCTTTAAGTTTTTAAATGTTTGCACATATTTGATAGTCTTATAAGCCAACAAAATAAAATCTGGTAGCTACTATCTTTTAGCCAGAATAAAGGCTAATTAAGTGAATCAATCTTAACGCACGTTTTATTTCTCTCCATGTAAATTATCGTATTAGCAATAAATACCTGCACTAAATTTCGTACTGTTACGGATTGCATATGAATATCGCACCTAAAGTTCACCACGGAGAACAACTTGGAAACTAATATAAACTATTAATTTCGTTTTGAAACAATTACACGTTTATACTAAAAGCCTGCTGCGTTACGTACTTGTATCATTTATTAGTAACTTCGCGTAATCTAAGCAAAATGCTCTGTGAATTTCGTGTAATTTTTTATATTTTATATTGAAAACCTTTGCTTAAAGTTGTTGCAACGTATAAAGAATAGTTTGTTTTTTATAACATACATCTGAGGTTTCCAGTGTAAGTATTATTGTATTATGTATTCATTATAGTATAATATAGTTGGTTAATATTTTCAAATTAAAATTCTGTTAATTTTTTTTTATAATCACTGTTTTAGACTTTAATATATTTTGGTGCAATAAAAAAAATATGTCGCTGTCAGTTCAGATGCGAAACCAAACCCATTTGAGTATATGAATTATAAAGGCATATAATAGATATAGTGTTGACTGTTAGTTATTTTTTTAAATTGAAAAAAGTCATAATTAATAAACTTATTGAATTAACAAAATGTGATTTTTTTCCGTTAAGACATTCTGTAACAACGTGAATCAATATTTCTTTTCCGTTTTTCTGATATTATGAAAAAATAATCCCATGTTACATTACGTATGTGTTTTTCAGTAATTAATAATATTGGCAAAAAAAAGTTTTCATGAAGTCTTAATTTATTTTGCCAGTATTTTATTGCCCTAAAAACTTTTGTGAATAAAAAAAACATTTTAAAAAAGTGGCCTTAAAATTTCATAAATAGAAAATCCTGAGTATCCACTCAATATGTCTTTATATATTTTATACTTACGATATTAGTTCTCTTCCATGTGGAGTATTATAAGTGTCTCATTTGAAAGATTCCCAGAAAGGGACGAACTTCATAGTTTCACCCTCGCTCTCCGGAGAATTTAATTCTATCTTTAAATTCTTAAATGAAATTAAGGTAAACAAAGTTAAATTTTTAACCCGAACATACACAAATTAAGGTATATTTTTAACCCGAGCATACAGAGAATATGTTCGCGGTTCTTAACTAGTTGTTTAATTAAGGTTCTTTTACGAATTTCATATTAAAAGAAAATGTAAAATTAAGTAATATCGGAATACTAAAAGAAATTTATTTATAAAAGTTTTTACCAAATATTTCATTGCGCGCCGTTTATAAATTCGATTTGTGTATCCTTTATTGTTGTTGTGCTAATTATTAACAGGTAGTTAAGCCAATTTGCGCAGTTCTACTATGTTTCATCACAGGCGACAAAGCCGAACTTTTTACAAACATATGTCTGCGAAAATTAATGATTGTTTGCACTAGGCCGTTCATTTAATCGGCGTTGAATTAACCGCATATTCTTATTTATCTCTATACATCCAGGGTGGTCATAGATATCAGCCAATATCATAATGTAATCGAGGCATGTCTTGCTTTGCTCATTATCGTACATGCATTTTAAATTTTATGACACGCTCTTTTGTGAAGTAATCATCTATTCGATTTACTTAAGTTCGTGCATTCTTTTCTTCGTCTGTAATAAATTTTCTTTCATTTTTTTCCTTTTACATAGAACATTTTTGTCACCTTTTCTCCTTAAAATTTAATTAGAGCATTCGACATTATTGACATATTTCAATGTTCCATATTTTAACTTTGAAATTAAAGTATGGAACAGTCATAATTGTTTTAATGTAGACGCTCCGTCTTTATTATTTTACTCGCTTCCTCATTTTGTATTACCTGGAAACTCATTTCCGCGACTGTAAGCAATCATATAAGAGAAAGTGATCCATATTATATAAGAGAAAGCGATCGATATTAGGATCACCAGATACTAATATCGATAGTTTTTTCTTACATAATTTTATTCTTCATCACTTATATAAGTTTATTACATTATTTCTGTAACTCAAATATCATAACAAGCTACTCGTCATTTCCGAAAGATTTAATTTTCCTGTTTCCTGAAATCGTCTTCCTATACAATAAATACATTTCCTCACCTCATTTCATATCGTTTTATATTAGTTTCTTTCCATAAAATTCTGTTACGTTACATTTATTAATAACCATACGTCATCTGTCTACGCATATTTTAAACTTTTAAATTACTAAAAGCAGTAAACATCTTCCATGTTACAATGCCTATAAAACTAAGTAGTCTGTATATATTAAACAGCGTATATTAACTACCATAACAATTGTCAGCCGATTTTTTAAAAACACACAATTCGTAGTTTATTAGTTGTTTAAAGACAGTACTAGAAACGTAACGCACTCCTGTCTAATGTCAATAATATCAAGGTAAAAGTCGAGTAACCTAATCAAATTTGATCACAATTTATCAATCATAATATAATAATTTGAATATCTGAACCAGTTAATACTTATTTAACTCACACAACGATAATGCTTTTCATAAATATTTTATAGCAAATTCGATGTTTTTTTTAAATCCCACACAAATTCATGAGAATTTTTAAATTCAAGTTTGTGAGACTGTGCCACTCGCATTTCTCTCTCTATTCGTGTAATTGCTTATAAAATTATCAAATATTTCTTTCGCACTATCTTTCATAAAATTACTAACAGTCTCTCAAAAGTAATATAAGATTATTGAAAAATTAAACTGCTTTAGATTGTAAACTTCCTGTCAATTTCGAATTTCTTAAAAGTTATATTACATAAAAAAGTACAAAACGTAATATAAAAAAATTGTAATTCAATATTTGAAATGCCTTCTTTAATATCCATGAAGATATCTAATATAATAGAATAAATCGGCAAGTTATACTGTAATAAAAATATAAACCGAAATTTTTTTCTTGATCTTTATAAACTTATTATGACTTGAGAGCAAGAGAGTCGCAAAAATCAGAGAAATGGGTATATTTTTAATCCGACCAGGTCTCAAAGTGTACTAGCTTCTCAAATCAATATTTAGAAATAATATTCTGTAGAAAACTTTTCCATGATTACATTGTTTACAATGGTACAATTTTTATAAATATTTTAATGACATAAATTACTGTTTTCTTAGTTGTTTTTTATTTTAGAAATCGTCTCCTTCAGCCATCTGAAGGACTATACTTAATTAAGAACAATACCAATTTGTCGTTACAAAAGCAATCTCCTATAATTATTTTCTCGTAAAGTATGCCCAAATATATTGTAATAATTGTTAAATATTATGTCCAAAGTGATTGAATCACCATTGCTGACATTAAATTACTGAACAGAGAAAGATATAATTTGTGTGATAAATTCCTTTGGACCATAGAACCTCGCTAAAAATAAATTTTCAAATTTCAACCGATGCTTCAATTTATGACGATTTCAATTTAAACGATGGCAAAATATCATTACTTATTTATCTTAAATATGTTTTAAAGAATCTACCAAATCAATAATCAAAAAGGTATTTCATCGACTGTTGAATTCAACAAGGGAATGAAAGTGGGTACCGAAGCTAACGCGCCTATTAACCTGAAACATTAAGAACCTACTTAAATAATGGCCATGTGGGAAATATGATTGGAGGTTGTCTTTTCATAAAAATTCAGCGAAAGACATTCCATAGAAATAATACATTAAACATTCTGATAACAAACGCTGCTTATTATTATCTACTCGCTGTGCCCGCTAGTTCATTTACCTATGGACCTATGGAAAATATTGTTAACAGCAATATTAATACATTTATAGAAATAAATATAAAAGTACGTTTTTTAAAATAGGTCCACGTTGTGTTCAAAGGTCAAATTGCTATATCTTACTTTTAGTTGACCAATTGCTATAAAATATTATTTTTAACGATGTTACGGTGGTTGAAGTTAAGTTATCTGAAGTTGGATTGAATTACATTGGATTATTTTGGGTTGGATTTAGTAATGTTGCTTGTTACTGTGGTAACTGTGTTGGGTTGCATAACGAAGGTGCGCTCAAACGATGTTGACTGTCTGTTTGGGCGTATCTTCGTTGTGCACGCTAATCTCAGCAACTACTGAACCCATTTGTACCGAACCTGAACCGAACATTCAGTCTTGGTTTCATTTCAATTGGGTCACAAATAAAAATATATGTCAATGTTTAGTTTACGTTCGTCAACTAAGGTGTGTAAAATTCTGGAAAAAATAATTGTTCACATTATCGCAGATTTGAAAACTGGCAAGGCGATAATAGTTGATACTGAGGATATTCACTGACAAAGACAAACTGATGTGTAAAATTCTATCCATGGAAAAAATCGTTTAATTTGGCTTCACCAGTTTCGTGTATATAAGTTTGTATATTATAGTATAATATATCGTAGCCAGGTAGAGTTGTTTAAAAAGAATAAAGTAATGCCGCTTGGGGTAAGTACCGTTTTACACAAATGAGTTTTTAGACAAAGTAGTAAAGTACTTTAGTTGTACCGATATTTTCAGTGCTAACGCAGAACACTTGGTAATTATATATAAAGTTTCAGAAGAAAACTACCTATACGCATGAAATTATGAGTGAATAAAATTCATCATCTATGCTTAATGTAAAATTCCTTGTATCCAGCCTTATTTTGACTTTTTATTATTTACTGAAGTACTATGCATTTGGTGCGTCATGACCAAGTCTTCGATTTGAATATCATTAATTAGATTAGTGCAAAGAAATTGATATATTGTAACGGAATGTAATTCTACTAGAATGATAATATTTGTAGGGTTCCTTAGAATAGTTTTTTGTCACCTTGTTCCATTGTTGAACAGAGAAGGACTATACAAATTTTGTGAAGCATTTAATTTTGACTATTAGATTGCTAAAATCATCACAAATTGTCAGTGATCTCGCTTAATTCCTTGAAATTGTTTCATTTTTTCTCTCGTTTGAAATAAACAAAAAACTTTTATTAGGGTATAATCATTAATCAATTTCAGTTTTAAAGCAAATCAATTTTATTTTAATTAAAAAAAATTGGAAAATTAAAGCAGAATCAATTATTTCATACCTACTTAGCTAAATATATGTAGCTTTAAATTTATATGAATTGAATATTTGCAATTAAAATTTGGAAAAGCACCTCGATTGATTTATTTAATTTAATGTATTGAAAAAAAAATTCCTTGCGTTTTAATGCAATTAAATTTTCAAACATTATATTTTCTCAATTTTTTGGGAAATTTAAATTGGATAATTTACAAATGCGGGGAGTCATTTGATTTATAGACTTTAAAAAATATGTTTATTTTGTATATTCTGAAGTTTGATAAAAATATATAGTATAATTTACGAGTACTAGTAAAATCAAACAAATATTTATAATTAAGCAAACTGAATGAGGAGCAAATATAAAGGAAGCCAGACAAAAAGAATTGCTTCATATATATTTTCAAAATTATTTAATGACGTTATGGATATTTTTATAGCTAATACATGCAGTTAATTGTAACAAGGTAAATTACGTATTTAAAGGCTTACTGTGAAAATAAAAAGTGATATTTTATTTTATATAGCGAATGTTGTTTACATTTTTTATATAGCGAATGTTATTTTTACGAAAGTTTCTTCAATTGTCATATTTAAGTGCTTATTAATTAGTATTATTATTTCAAAATTCTATTAGTATTTACATCGATAAAATCCTGAGACAATATTTACCAAAATTATGTTTTTACATATATTAAAGTCGATAATTGAGAAATTTACCTACCTTTTACTGAAATAACGTTGTCTCTCTGAAATTTTACACAGTTTATTTTAAGAACATTACTCTCTAAAGTCCTGATACAACTTCTTACCTCGAGGTACTTCATCATGAATGTGATACCGAAGACAACCCTTGGACCTATATATTTCACGTAATATTTCTGTACACGTTAGGCTCACGGGAAAATTAACATTTTGACGAATAATGATAAAAAATAAGATTTAAGTATGAGTTTTTCCGCGGGAAAAGGCGGGAACCGTATTTCAAGAGGCAATTAGTGCTTATTTATGCAAATAACTCGCTTTTAACGGGTCGGATGACCAGGTGAAATAATGAAACCATTTTGTTATAAAAGTGTTAAAACACTCGCCAGGGAGATGTTTTCAGGTAGTTTCATTACTTTATGATAAAGTTGAAGGTAAGCGGTTTGTTTGCAAGCATGTTTTTTATGAAAAAAATGTGTTTCCTTTTAAGGAACTCTTGTACTCTTTTCATGTTTCCTAATATTCCTAGTTCACGAAAGGATACATATTTGGAAAGCTATGCTTATTTAGGAAAATTCAGTTAATGAAATTAAAAATGGTTACAGATAATATTATAAGCTAGAATCTCTGTTATTTTTATATTTTGTGGTGTTTTAACTGCACTATTTAAGAAATTCTCGGAGGACTTGCCGAAATGGACAGCCAAATGTAAAATAATCTTTGGGTTAGTTTATTGTGGTTATATATTTTCTTTTTATTTAAATATTTTGAACAAATGTATTAAAATAATGTTAAAAAAGGAACAAATTCCCTGAGAAAAAGTTGAAATTACTCAAGTTGATTAATATCAAATACTTGGGATTATAATAAAATATTTGGAATTATAATAGAAAAATTTAATTCAATGTAATTAGAAACGACCGTATAATAGAAAATTCTAAGTCAGTTTAATTAGAAACAATCCTAAAAAGACGGTCATTTATGTCGCATATTTTTACACTCGCAAATAAATTAAAACCAGAACGGAAGGGTACGTTCCGTTGACCTAGAATCATAAAATTTGACAAGAAGCAAGATCTTCCAGCACATGTAAACGAAAAAATCGTTAATTTGTTTAGTTATATCAAACAAAAAATATTTCTTTAATATGCGCCCGTGAAAAATATAACAAGCAATATATTTTCGTTATAAGAAATCAAGTTTTGTAAATAGTTTAAGATCAATATTATGTACCACTAAAGGTTTATAAACGCTTTAATGTGTACGGAAACCACGTAGTGCGAATTCCACTTGTGATTCACAGGTTTTTTATCCAACAAAATGTTGCCCGTGGTGTTTAGCGAAACTTGGTACAAGCGTAAATTTTTTATTTTGAACTTTTGGAAATTCATATGATGACTAAATAAATATATTATTAATAAATCTTCTTTTTTCAATGTTGTTAATGTATATTCTGCTGGATATCAAAATATACCCATATTTCTTTTATGAACGGTACTCCTTATTTTTATTGGATCATTAATTATTTATATTATAGATAAAACCTGTACTTAAAAAGATTTGAATTTAAAGTCAATATTTTTAGTATGAGTGATTATGAACTCTATAGGAATAAAATATGAGGAAAAAATAAAATAAAATCTCCGAGCTAAGTGTGGTCATTAAGTAATCTGAAAATAACAACAACATTTCATAAATTGTATATATTGATGAATATTAAAAAAATACCAGTATTCTATGTCACTACGTCGGTTGAAACACGTGTACCTAAGTACAAACATGTATAATTCCAGAATACCCCGATATTAGTAAGTTGAAACGTCGCCATTAAATTAATACCTCTACTGGCGCACGCTATGGAAGAATCTAAAATTATTGACTTAAGCCGCATTACGTGAAATATGACGATAACACACTTTACTTTGCATGAAGAATGTACCCAAATTATTTAATGAGTAATGCAAATACACAACATACTGGGAAGCACTTGGCATGAACATATGATTGATTCGAATTGGGGTTTAATGGAGTGAAGCAGTTTACAAAATATTTTTTGAATTTCAATTCAAAATGTTTATAGTGCTGGTGGCGGTGTACTCACATGCGAAGTTGCCAGTTTTAATATCTTTATATATGTCAATCACTAAATTCGTATATGTTAATTCCATGGTTGAACAGCAAACGAGGCGAAGAATTTAAAGCAAACTAATTTCTATTTAAATTTCGTCTCCCTTTAATTACGGAATCTTTTAACATTAAATACTTATGAAACAATATTATTATATTGTAAAAAATATAGCTCATCCACCTTCAAGCACCTTAACAATCGACAAACAAACTAAGTCTATTACTATTTAAACGAATGCCGTATGAATAAATTCTTCAAAAGTTATTAATTGTACAGTGTTTAAATGTCATTTCGTCTAAAGTCAGGGTGAATATTAGCTTTTTCAATTATTTCTATAATCTTTATAAATTTATCCACATATATATTATAATTTAAAACTTTCATTTTATTTATTTTTATTTACAAAATATTGTGAAGATTTCTTCTTCACAAAAATTTTCTTCGCTTCACAAAAAATATTAACTCAAAATTAAATTACCTGTAACTTCTTCTTGAAATGAATATCTTTATATGTGCACAGAACAAATGGGTGCTGCGACACATACATAATACGATATAATATTGCAACAACGTTTCAAAATACACATTCAAGTAACATTACGTTAATGAATTCAATTCCGCTTTTCAGTTTATTCAAAAAAAATGAAGAATTTACTTGAGGCTAAAAAATTCCTTCCTTCCTATTATACTTCCTATTATATATATTCCTACCATCTTCAGACTATAATTCTTATATCGTAATGTGTTTATCCGTATTCACTTTGACTTGAATAAATAAGGGCAAATAGGTTTGTAATGTAACCGATTTGCATGGTATTTGATATCACATTTTGGAAGATTGCGTTTTGTAATAAATAAAATTAACGTATATGCGGATAAATATATACATTGTTTTTATTTATTATATACGATTATTTGCAGTGTTGACGAGTCATTGTTATTATAAATCAGTACGTTGAAACAAAGCAAAGCTTTATCTCTCACATTTTAAAAACAATCGGTATAAACCAATGGTATCGTAGAAATGATAATTTTATTTTATACTACCAGCAAAAATATTCAGACTAAAAAAACTTATATATAATTTTTGGTCCTTAATACAAAAGCGAATTCAAATTATCCAATAGTTTGTGCTATGGTACGGTATACACAAATGAATACAGAAACAGTGTGTAGGTCTTTAATTAACTATTTAATTCAGAATTCAAGTTTGATCGGTTTATTAACTAATTTATCTACATTTTACATAATTCAAAACTTTACAGATTATCTACCTAAATATTTGTTATATATTTGATATCTCATCGAGCAATTTGACAAAGAGAAAGATGATATGAAAAAATATCAAATTCCTGGTTACGTGAGGTATCAATATTATAAACCGGTCGTCTGAGATAGGATAGTAATTAGTTTTATTTGGTAAAAACTTAGAAACGGACTGGATTCAGTGGTTTCCACTCAATCATCAATGTATAGTTAAAAATGTAAAGTTCTTTAATTTTTGTACTTAATTTTTGAGGCTGTTTCTTTATAAAAATTATATTAAAATTAAAATTCTCATTATGTATGGAGTATATCCATATATAGCCGTAGTCTGATAGTCTGCCTCTCTTTCTCCCCCAGTTTATGCACATGCACACATAGAAAAGTACTACGAGCGTATTTCATTTAGCATCGATTCCATAAATCTCCAGCAATAGTAGTGTTTTGTAACTTTATTTGTGTTCTGAAAGGATATTGGGTCGCAAAAATTCTATTTCCATGTAAAAGTTTTATGTCTATTATTTTTTACTTGTATTCGATACCATTTTTTTGTCGAAAAGTTTTATTTTTCATTACAAGGTATCCATTTTATCTAATGTCACGAATTTACTATATAGTCAATAATATCGCATTCATTGGAATCCTAACAGACATTTATAAAGTTTAATGAACATAAAACATTCACATATACCTATACACATGCCTGTATACACATATCACATCTTACGGAAACATAAATCACGTCCTGTGTAAACATCAATCCCATCCTTTCTTTTGGCTTCCCTATAGTCAGTGTAACATGTCTGTATATACTTGAACATATTATCTCAATAACAAGTTTCCATATCAGATACTAACATCCTAGTTGTGTCATGCTTTTTATATATCTGTTTAAACTTACTCATGAAATAAAATTTGTTCCTTAGATGAACACATTAATTTACCTAACTACTGATATCTTAGTTGCTTTAGGTCTTTGCACATACTTATCTACCTTCCTATCTACTAATATTTTAATTGCTTCAGATATTTGTCCATACTTGTACATATCTACTTGCCTACTTATATCTCAGCAGCTTTATGTATACTTACCTACTTATTCACACCTTCTTACTTACGTCAGAACTAGTCAGACGAGTTCAAACTGAGTTCAACTTGTCACTGAAAAATCTCTGTGCCTTCCACATGATAATTAATCACACACCCTAATTTTGTTAAAGGACAGATATATGTCAGTTTTAGGCAAATCAAAACTTTAACAACTATTATTTACCTTATCATTCAAACATGTGCCATTCATTATTGAGAAACACACATGTGCCATTCATTATTGAGAAGTTCTATGGCAACCCTCAAATTTCATCGTCAAATTTTAACCGAATTCTCATGGAACCTTTCGAAATAAAAGTAATCGTCAAATTTGTTTGTAAAGGTCAATGACTCAAAGTAATACACACAAAACAGAACTTTCAAATTGGAAACCTCATTTTTAAGTCGGTTAAAAATATGTTTATTATCATTTTGGCTCTAATAATGACAGTTAATTTTTTGGCTTTTTTGCTTGCTTCTCTTGTTGAAATAGTTTAGCTCTATAAGAAACTCCCCCGATTTGGCGTCTATTCAACCGTTCAGATTATTTGTTCATAATAATTACTTATGTAACAAGCTGCTAGTAACAAGTCACCAAATTTCTCTGCGCGAGGCTGAATGCGAATCATAGCAAAACTTTCGGTTAAACTTTGATGTCAATTTTGCAAGTTTCTCTGCCGAACGTATCTGCGAGTAGTTTCCATTGCATTGTTCTCCGAGTGACTACTGAGCTACAATTCAAGTTAGTTTAATATTGTGAAACTTGTCATAGGTCAATGAAAATATAGGCCCCGGGAATGTCCTATTTTCACATGGAATATGGTCTTACACGAGTGCCAATTTCTCTTATTTGTAAAAAATGATTTATCAAAAAGATAAAAATGAAAAAAGCAAAAAAATTAATTTTCTTGACACAGTTTTTCCAATAGATGACTTTATATTTTGTTTCAAAATTTTAATTGTAAAACTTTTATTTTCTTGCAAAAAAGATCTATATTTATGATTCGTCAAGAGACTAGTCATGATTTTACCAACATTTTGCCCTGGTTAGTGTTTAATTAAAAATGGTTCGTTCGTCATTTCCTTTTGAAGACAAGGTAAGCATTGATCATTAGAGAATCACGTGTGGCTAAGTAAGTTGTCCAAAGCTATCATCATCAGTTGACTCAGCTCTGATCGATACTTGTAATTAATTAGTTTTTATAGCAAGTTCCGTCATATTATCGACGGCAAACCCTTCTTGCATTCTTGCGAAACCTTGCGAACAGAACTTGTCATTCAACGAACTTGTCATTCTTGCGAACATCAATGGATCATAATTTGCTCTGATATATGTAGTCTAGTTATATTCGGTTTCCCGACCGTTTCTATACTTTAGTTTATCAAAGCTCGCTGCCTTTTTTCACAGCTTCCTACTGCATATCTTGTCACTCAAAAAATATTCCTTAAAACATGTCTACATAAATGGATGACGTAATTATTTAGACAGATTTTAAACAAAAAGATTAAAAATGTTTAACTGAAACGACTATTTTATCGAGTATCATAAATACTTAATATTTTTCTAGATATATTTACAGTTTCTTAAAAAAAATGCAAAATGATTCTCTTATAATTGGATTATGTTCGTCTTTCCGTCTATTTTTCCGTACATCACAGAATTACAGCTTTTTCAGTCTAAGAAAAATTGTGACGAGATTTCGTAAAAAGGTGTTATTGAATTACGCGAACGAATGGAAATTATATCTGCATTCATTGATAAGAAATAAAGGTTCTTGATTTTTTTTAAACAACTACCCATGAGTAATTTTGGCAAGAAATTTGTTGTTACACGCTAAAAATGTCATTACCTTTATTCTAAAAGAGAGAAAATGTAATATGTATGTAACATGAAATGTACGAGATAATTTCATTCACACACTCATACAGGTGTTGTTGAATTGGTATATCAAATCAGCTTCTTTGTATTTCTGATTCAAAAATAAGAATCAAATTTTTATGCCACTAGCCCTTTTTTTTAATTTTTTCATGGAACTATTTGTCTTTTATGGAAAATTATTCTTCTTTGAAATTTTGGAAAATAGATATTGAAATAAACAAAGGAGATCACATATTAAGCATATACCAATCTCCATATTTTCAATGACCCTATAATACTACGGTTTCAAAAATGGGAAATTTAAAGAGTTCAAATAATAGAGTATATGAAAGAAAAGTAGAACTGTTATCATGTGTCTACACGTGTCATTATATACTACTAAGTATACACCAAAATATAATATAATTTGGCAAGGCACATTCCAACGCCACATGTACACACGAGGCAAATAAGAATAAATACTAAGCGAACATAACTGAAATAACTGCTGCACATTGTGTGTGCGTGAGTGGCATACACATAGTATTATTTTCCATGTGAAATTGTGTAGTAAAACGTCATTGAATTTGTAAAATACTTTATTCCATTTTCTCTCATTTAAAATAAAGGGAACGATAATTTAACGTACAAGGATAAATTTCTTGTCAAAATGATTCATATTTTCTTCAATAATGATTATTTAAAGTATGTTATTGAAAAACGCTGACTTGTTTTTAGTTATATATTATAATAACCCTTAAATGTGTTACTCCGCCTCTTCTCGTCTTTGTACTAGTAAAAAGAGATAATCGTAAATTTTCTCGAAGCCAAAGTTGTACCTGTGTCAGTAAATGCACTATATTCATAAATGTTCGCCCACAATTCGGTCTTATTTTTCGAAGCTCGTTAATTGGAAATTATTATGACCTGCGACGTTTCGTTTCATTACCGGTACTGGATTGAAAGCCGCTAATGTTTAAGCACGCGGTCGCGTACATTTTAAGTACTTACTGGGGTACCACACTGTACACTGTCCTTTTGTGAAGGGTCACACATTATTAAAATTAATAAAAAACATTGAATTTTTGTGTATGCGGAAATAATTGTAGCAATTAGGGCTTCACCTCGTATCTGTGGCTGGTTTGTTTGTAATTGTTTTTATTATTTATTTGTGTGGTTAAACCGTGTATACGATATAAAAGTTAGGATACACGAAAACTTTTTTTCACGTATGTTGCAGCTCATCTACTTAAATAATACTGCATTTTGACGCAATTTGAAAGAATTATACTTGTTATATTTCCATTTCACAAAAATAATTTTTCCTAAAAATAAATCAGTTTACAATGGTTTATGTGTCGATTTAGTAAAAAGTTCTTTAAATGGGAAACATTTTACGGTAGTTTTCGCACTAGTCTTACCAAAGTTTAATAAATTATATTAATATCAGGACGTCACGAGAAAAAAAATATGAATATAGAAATATATGTAACCTTACCAATATTACATTAACGAAGACTAAATAACATTTTTAAATGTGACGTAATTGCAACTAAATAAGGAGGCATATAATTATAATAAAAATTTAAAAAATATGTTAAAATAAATGTTGACACTACATCGTAAAAAATTAATGTACCTGGTAATAATTACTACGCTAGTTGTGAATGGATCTTTAAAGTACACAATAAAGGTAAACGTTTTTAGATGTAAACGAAGGTTGTACCACACTTCCGCAATAACAATCTTACAAACCACTCTAATATCAGTACTCCGGTATAAATAATTGCGTATCGCTGACTCTTTTCTTATATTTACTCTTAGATCTTCCTTTATTACATCAAAGTAATGTGGCATTGCCAAATGACAGTGACCTATTTAAAAATAATACATTCCGGTCAAATATACAACCATTCTTTACACTGTACAGGTTAGTGATTAAGCAATGCTGGAACGAAGTTTCTGACGAAGCCACGCAGTTATTAATATCCAATATTCTCATTTCTTATATGTAGCGATGTGGCTTGACCAATATCTTAATACTAACGTGTCTTTTAAATATGTCTTTTAAAGCCAATTTACTTAGTGTTGATGTATTCTTTTGTGGATAGGAAGTAATATTCATTTCATTTCGTATAAACAAAGAAATGTATTTTCGCTCAAAATTGAAATGGTACTCGAACTACGCAATAAGTATAATTTTTTACTACAGCCGGCGATTGTGTTGACAAAATAAATCGAAACATTGGTTGGTTCCAATTAAATACAACGCCTTGGACACTGCTTGAAGTAAATCATTTGCACTTATTTATTTCATAAAAACAATTACTAATATCCACTTTACTGTTTTATACATAGTTATCTTTTATGTAAATATTATTCACTTTTTTATGTGACCACTATATACATATAGTTGCTACTTGTTTATATGGCTATTTTGTACTGAATGAGAAAGTAATTAAATTTCGCATAGCGATTAAACATATAACCGTAAGTGCGTTTTTCTCATTGAATGAGCATTTTTTTAATCCATAAGCGGCTTTTGACACAATATACCATATAGACAGAATAGACGAAAAATTTTAAAATCAATTGAAAATAATTAAATTTTTTTTAAAGAATTTTAGTTCTTTTTTGCTTCCTTTGGGTTATGTGTTCTGCGTAGGTAAATGTGGGTATATTTCCATGTATTTGTATAATACTTCATTTATATACGTAATCGATTCGCAGAAGACTGTACGCATTCGTACGTTGTACGCGTAATTGCATGAAGCGATTTTTTCTTCAAAGTAAATGCGATTATTAAGAGTTAAATTAATCGAGATAAATGTAATTACAAATAATATATTTAACGTTCATTTTTGTGTTATTAAACAGCAATTGTTAATATCATGGAATGTTTTTTATTATATATCCAATCCAAAAATGTAACTTAATTTAATACTCTATAATTAACACATAGTAATAAATTAGATGTAAAAATATTTTTTATCCGCATGATACACGTAACAATAAATAAATTATTAAAATTGAATAAAAACGATTGATACACACATACACACACACACACACACACACACACACACACATACACACACACACAAACCATTTGGAAATAAAATTTTGAAATTAAATGTTATGTCGTCTAGTAACTGCAAAATACCAATATAATAATAATAGATCAAAATTAAGAATGACATATTTGAAAAATTAATATTTATTTTTGGGTTATTATTCACCGCTCGTAAAGTGATACCGTAAAATCTTTTACTATTCTAATATCACATGCTTAAATTTATGATTCTGATGTCATGTTCGTATGTCTTCTGATCCGCACTGAACAAGAGGCGCGCGTTTTCCAACACATCATTGTTAAGTAGATGAACCTACACTGTTGTTTTATATGCTTATGTTCATAATCAATATAACGTTCGCATAAAAGTCACCTATTAGCAAAATTGATGTATCATTGAGAGTGGCGACATCGAACAGAGTTGACGTGAAAAGACGTAAGGATATAATTTAAAACGTAACATATTTTTCAATGATAGTCACAGTTTTTTTTCCAGCGGACGCCGGAAAATTTAATCAACATTTACACGTGACATGGCAATTTGAGCCCTATTGCCTGTTGCACTTTACTCAAATTCGTTGTCGGCGTGAAAACATATTTAGGGGTTTTCGTAACAATGTCTGCCAACTGTAGTGCTAGAATGTTTTGGTTTTCGTTTTGCACCAGACTTGTGAGGTAAACACATTTTTTAAACGATTATTTCGTGAAATGTTGAAATATTCAATTAAAAATTACGTTTAATATAAAAAAAATCAATGTAATTTTTCACTACATTCATATTTTTTTTATTTTATATTAGTTTTCCCTCTTGCAATCTTTTCAATTTATACGTGAATATTATAAATGTACGAATGTGTTAGTATGTATATGAATATAAGTATTAGTAAAAGTTTATACGTGTAAAATGGTAAGAGGCAAATAATTGATGTTAAAATATTGCGCGCCATTTGGTTTTGAAACAATGCTTCTTATTAAATTGCAATAAATCAGTAAAAGACAGCGGAATCATTTTATTTAAGTCTTACAAAATAGAGTGATCCATTGGATGTCAGATCATTGAATATTACCACAGAACTCTCAAAACTTCCCAGCAATTAGTATAATTTTATGATAGGAAGTTTTATGCCAAGTGTACATATACGGGAGAAAAAACATTTATATTATTCTTAAGGTGATTCAGAGCAATAAATTGTGTATACATCAATCATGTTTCTGTAAAAAATTAAGTTTTTTTCCATTGACACCATATATTTTGACAGTGGTTTTTTTTTCAGAAACGGCTGAGACTTATGATGTTATTTCTTAATATTTTCTATTCAATTTAATACACATAATAATTTTGGACGAATAATAGCAACTTTTTTGATATAATCTATATACATAACAATATGAGAAATTTTATAGTTATTTGATATTGTTTTATATATCAGTTTTGTTATAATATATTCGATTATTACATAAATATGCATTTAAATTTTTCAATCGATAATCGGTCATCGATAATATACTTTCATTATAACACCACTATCATAATGACGATTTTGATAGTCATTTCCAAGTTTCATAAATTATTATATGAGATTTTACGTAAAGTTTACGTAGTTCCAATTTGTAAGAAGTTCCCTTCACTAGTTGTTTCAGAAATAATGTATCACAAACAGTATTACAGTATTTCCGAGTATGGACATGTTCCGTCGGATATACATCGCCTATTTAAATAATTTTGATTTATGAGTAGTTAGGTAATTTTTTCAATAAAAGTTATCATGCTTGTTTCAAATCAGTTTAATTATCATTACTTATCGGTGCAGAAGTTTGTACTTATCATACCTAAATTTCGATGCTCATGCAAACAAACGCACCGTGCGGTCTAATGTCATGTGTTACAAGTAAATTATTTATTGAAAAGTCTGATGTAACAAATTAACTAACTCAGCAAATATTAATGCAGAAAAGATAATAATGAAAGGATGTGTCATGTCATTTCACTTTTGTTCTATCCTAATTGTGTTTAAATATTTGTAGGCAATTTAAATATTTGCTAATATTTGATCAATATTCTCAGTATCAGTGACTTATGGCATGTAGGTATAAAATATTTATATGTGAAAGAAATAATAAATGAAAGAAATAATATTTTGTTAACAGTTTCTTCTAATCACAACCGCAATACTGTTGAGAATATTGACTCCTTCAGATGGACGGGCAAACAGTTAAATTATATAGGTATTTTGTTTTTTTTTTGTCTTAACATGGAGCACTGAAATAACAAAGTTATTCGAGAAAAATGCCTGAAATGATTTTAAAATACCTTCTAGCTAGAATAAATAGAAACGTCTTCTGTAGTCGCTAATTAAAGGAGGTTAGTCGCAATATTTTTAAGATTCCGTACCTCAAAAGGGCAAACGAAACTATTACAAAATCACTTGCGTGTTTTAGATTTGTGTATCCGTCTGTCATAGCCGATTTTCTCAGGAACTATTTGAAGGAGAAACTTGAAATTTTACAAAGCAATAAATGACTTCCACATATTTTGCATTTGGTGATATTTTAATCTACTTATTGTCAATTTCTTTTATTTTAAAATTTATAGCCAGTGAGATATTATATTAGAAATGTATTAAACACATTACAATTATCATATATTTCAATTGCATTGTTCATGCATTTCAAATACATGAAATACGAATGCGGTTCACATGAAGAACCATCTAAGTATGTAAGAAAGAACCTACATTATATATATTACTGTTGACGATAAAATGTTAAGTGCATTTGACATTATCGGAAATGCAGTATTTGAGAAAAATTATATTTTTACTATGAGTATTCATCATTATCAATAATTCAAATTCAAGGGTTTCAAATTAAATTTTCTGAAACTTGTCATTTTCTATTTTAGTCGAATCTTTTATATTTACGTAATAACGTGAAGAGTTCAACAATTAAGTACAGACCTTTCATTTGAATAAATTTGTTTCGATATTAATTAACCGCCTTGAATTATTTCGTACGTCTTATTAATCAATAAAATACACTTTCATTCTCGTAATATTATAATAATTTTTACTACTTAAGGTCAATAATATACTGTAATTTCTAGCTGCACGTCCAATTTCAACCAGTCACACGTATATTTATTGATTTAAATCATTGGCACAAAACGGTCTGGTTGTTCTGATTAAACAAATAAGTACATAGCGACAACCGAGCAAAGTAGCCTTTGTGGTAGCTACTCGATAGATATATTTTTTCGTTAGATATTTTTTGATGTATGCCATTTTAATAACCACATTGACTTCATAATGAGGACAATTTTGCACAAAATGCAGTTTTGACTCGCATTTCACCGCGCAATTCGAAATGGCCAGAAGTATAGTAAATAAAATTTAGTCATTGAGTTTACAAAACGACATGTTCTGATAAAATATACAAATGTTAGCTATTTCTTACTCGAAAGTCCTTTTTAGGGTACCGTACCTCAAAATGAAAAAATAACCCTTACAGTATCCCTTTGTTGTCCGTCTGTCGGCCTGTAAATACCCTTTTTCTTAGTAAGGCGTAAATGTATCAAGTTGAAATGAAAATCAAGTACTTAGGTCTACAGTCACTTGGAGCTGCAAAAAAATCAAGCTTCTAAGTCAACGCAATCAAGAAGACCTCTTAAAATTTTTGACATTTATGGCGCACATTTTGACAATAGCAAATAAATCAAAACTTAGAGGGTACTTCCCGTTAACCTAGAATAATGAAATTTGAAAGGAAGCTACGTCTCACACAAAGAACAGGAAGACAGGAAAAGCCAAGAAGCAGCATGAATAAAAAAAAATATTAAAATGGTTAATTTGAAGTTATATCACATAATAAAAAATATTTTTACTGGATGTGCAACTATGAAAAATATAGTAAGCAATATATTTTCATCCTAAAAAATTAAAAGTTTGTAATTAGTTTAATAGGAATATAATATTCTATTAAATATTTCTAAGCGTCTAAATTTTTACGTAACATTTGTAGCGCGAGTTCCACTCGTGCTTCACAGGTTTTCAAGTAAATAATTTACTCAAATGTTCAATTCACATCGTTTGGAATTTCCGTAAAATAATTTAGAATTCTAATATGATACGAGGGCGATTGACTATGCAGATATATTTGATTAAAAATGTATTTTATATAAAATTTATTCAGCGCCGTTCTCAATATTTATTACCCAAATCTAATAGACATTTTCAAAAACTGTAACTTCACAAAGAATCGAATAATGTGCCCAGACACTAATCATTGAATAGTTAAATAGACGGAACTCGATTACGTAAATCACTTGCCTTCCCGTAAATTATCTTGAACGATAATTTCAACCAGAAACTATAATCTTAAGTAAACAGCCGAATTGACAGCGCCGATCCGGCGATCAGCTGACGAAGGTCAGCCGTCACTCGCCAACTTTGCCCGTTAAATCAACAGAGACATAGTTAAATCACCATCACATTCCATGGTACTAAATCAGTTATAAGCTTATGCAAATGGCTTGTTAATTAACTCGATAAACTTGCTCTTTATAAATACTGTAGTTATTTTATATTTACGTTGTCCGAGTTTCATGCTCAGCGCCGTTTTGAGAAGCAGTATACGTGGAACACAAGTGGATCGCATTAATTGGAGCGCGAGAATTTTTTTCGTTTAGCTCCTGAGCTTTATGAGTAAAAACTGTGTCGTGATGAGTTGCGGTGAACATTCGTTTTCCAACTGCTAATTAAATGCCGTTTCGTTTCCTGATCTACGACAATGTTGTGATTTTAAATTATAAATAAATAAATGGGGCAATATTTGCATGTACGCGTATTCGTTTTTTTAATTATTTTGAAATAATTGTATAGCCACAACGTAAATTCACGGTCACGCTGCTTCATCACGTCGATGTTTTAAAGCTCTCACTTGTGTTTTACTTTAAAATTTTATAAATTTAATGAGGTTTTGCTTAATTCAAGTCGCCATTAAATAATTTATTTCATTAAATTATTTTTACATATAAACTTAGAGAACTCATGGAGTCTGAAAGTGGAACACCATTAGAATATTATATTTATTATGACTTCAAAATTATTAAAAAAATTATTGTCATTCTGAATTATACGTCTAAAAGCAATATTTTCCCAATTTTAACTAAATAGTGTAAAAATATGATTGGCGAAAATCCCAAAATATGAAAAAGGAAGTTGTCCCTCTTTAAAATAATAAACGAAAAAAATTAAATATGCTTTTATGTTTGTTACAGGAAGCGCAAAATGAAACAGATTAACTTGATGATGGATTTCATTTAATTTTCTAACATTTACATCACTTTCACAATGTTACATATAATTGTATACTGTGTATTATCCATTTTCTTTATTAAAATACACGGGTAAGTGTCAATATTTGTATAAATACATATATGTATGTATGTATATATATATATATATATATATATACGTATGTGTTTATATATATATATATATATATATATATATATATATATATATATATGTATGTATAAATACAGACACATGATTATTTAATCAACTGAGGTTAGTAAACAAATAAATCCACGAACCTATAATACAGTGGACTTCATTTGTTACAAATTATTACTATTTATTTTAGATGTTCGGATATTCAGTAGATTTCAGGTGGTCAGAAAAAATGTGAAATAGGCAAAATTATATGTCATCATTGACCGATTTCTTTTTAGTATGTAAGGAAAATTTAACGTAATTGGCACCATCATGCTATGAATACGGTAAATACCCCCAAGTGTGGCTTATAGATACAGGTGGATAAAAACGAATCCTGGATTATATTTTCATAAAATACAAATGTCAAAGGAAATCTTTCAAGAAATATCTACAATTCATAAGGAATCTATTCCATATTTTGTAACGTCAAAAATTTGACCTGACTATTTCATTAGGGTAAAAACTTATTAGAAACTAACCCCTGGTTGGGCCTTCTATGCAATAATAGTCGAAAATATTTAAAAAAGCCTGTAAATTGTTATTGGAGGATCGCAGAAATAACATGTGATCGATACCTGGGACACTGAATAACAGTACAGAACATAGATACATAGGTCATAGTACAGACATTTGAATAAACAATTAAATACTAAATAAATAAATGAGTGTACTAAGCAGAAATCAGTTTCACTAGACGGTATGAATATAGACGTAGATAGAGATAGACACATAACATCCTTTTAAATCACATAACATTTCTTTATATTTGATATTGTTATACTTAAGTAAAATGTTTGCATGTGAATTTTAATTTTTCCACTATACATTTTGCTCAGAATAAAATATGAAGAAAATAAATATTACTTTCACTTGAAAACGAGCTTGTATCGTATCTGCATTAAAGCGAGCGAAAGGTTAACGCTACCGCGATGCCATCGAGGTATTTTATTGTACGAAGTGGTTGTTTACATTGCGTCGTAATTTATTGTAATTGTTTATTTTGTGATAAACTTTTCTGTCACATAACTTTGACCATTTAGACAAAAGGGTGATATTTACGATCAGCGATGGCGACTAGCTCACTTTGTCGAAACACTTCCGGTCTTAAAAAGGAAGGGTAAATTTATATTTTTATATATGCAGATTTCCAAATTACATCTTTACAAATATTATCACAAAGAGGGTATATTTGTAAAGGGTTGATTAAAACTCACGAAAATGTTTTGAATGAACTTATCTATTTTTTCATACATTTAGAAGCTGTTCATATATTTTTAGCGTATCTAGTGACGAAAATATCTTATTCATATTAAGGTATTTGAACAAATTAATGTTAATTATTTTTTATTTGACGGTTGGTCGATAATTATTTGGCGTTTTTAGGAGCAGCAGCCATCACATTTCAAAAAACGTGTTCTTCCATGTAAAAATAATTTTGTATAATTTTTGTCCGAGTCTACAATAAGAATGAATAGTCCAGAAGAACATACCTGTTTCAAAAGTTAAGAACGATATGCCGTGACGGAATCGATTGTAATTTTAAGGAGATTTCAACGTTTCTTAGCCGAATACAGACTATATAGTTATTTTGAAACTGATGGCAATTCCAATACTTTTATATATATTTTAATTACACGTTTATAAAAAAATACGATATTTTACGTAAACCTGTAATGCATTTCATAATTGACTTGTTACAATGTGTAAAAAATAATGTAAAAAGAAAAATATAGTATTTTTATTTCAAATTTTGTATCTACACATTTAGTGCAAATTTAAAACTGTACTAGAAAGCGTGTGTGTAACAAGAGAACACTCGTGCTCTTTGTAAATAGCTAACTTCAGCGAGCGACCTAGAGTATTCTTCGCCCTTCAGTGTTTATAAATGTTACAAATATTATCTTAAATTATTTTCTTAACTTCTTTTAATAATGTTAATATTAATATGTCCACATTTCAAATACATAATATTCAATAACAAGAAAAACCGGATTTAATTAAAATCGTGAATGATTTAAAATTTTGATTGTGGTTTACATAACCCTTGATACGTTATTTTTATTAGCAAAACCAAAACCTCATTACGAATGAGAGGCAGCATAGTACACATTATTTGAAATTAACCTCTGTTGTATGTAAATGCGAGATGAAGTTCATTCAAATACTAACAAATCTCCTCTTCCCATTAAAGCAATAGCCTTTGATATGGACGTTAGCGAAATGAATTTAAATCTATAAAAATAATTGCGAGGGTACATCTAATTTTCTAATGAAATAATATTTTACGCATAAAACATATGTGAGCATTGCGCAGCTCTCTGTATTACTGTGTTATATATAGGATTATGTTGTTATTTATGTCAGTCGTAATGTATAATCAACAAAGATCCTAAATTATTTCATTTAATATATCATTCTTATTTAGATACACACATTATCTACTTTTGTACATTTTATCTAAATAGTTTTTTGTCCAATTAGCAAAAATAAGAAAATTAAATCTGTGTAAACGAATAATTTAAAAAGGCCCAATACCCAAACAACATCCGGTCAACTGCATATTATCTGTTTTATAGGAAATTGGTAAAAAAATACTAAATATAATGTTTGATAAATTTTAAGGTTAATACGAATTATAGATGCTTTTAATGTGTTTTCAAATAAACATTTTAATTTAACCCGTCCCTAATTACGTTTTTTATAAACAAATTCCTCTTAGCAAATTTGTACTTCAAATATATATAAGACCTTTTTCAAAAAAATATGTAGCATTCTCTTTTACGATCTCAGAAGTTTTTGATAGTTATAACTGATGTCAAAATAGTATGAAATCTTCACGAGTTTTCATGGAACTAGTCGCTGAAAGTATTAACAATAAAAATGTAATATAATGTGAATAATTTTATCATTGCCTTTTTTTCAGCTTACTGAGCAAATCATGCTATTATTAACGTGGATATAATTCGATGAGTAAACTTAAAAATACACAGGAGGATGTAAGTACCATATGAATCAATTTAGGTGGAAAATGTTCATTGCTACAGTTATTTAAATTAAGTAAATAAAACTTAGTTTTGTAGAAGCGGGTTTGAACAATCATAACAACTTATATTTTGCTACTGAACCGAGCTTTAATGCTAATAAAATCGAGCAAAATGACAAAAATGTTCAAGCATAGTAAATTATAGATGTTTTTAAGCAATGACTAATAATTTCCAAAACGTTACTATATGGATGCTATTAAATCAATTATTTACGAGTAAAGTAAGTCAGGAATGATACCATGTCATGCGAAATAGAAAATTGTAAAGAAATATCGAAGACATTCATAACTAAGCCGAAGGCTTAGTTGTGAATGCCTTAACGAAATAAAAAGGAAATGATCTGAGTATAGTAACAGTAGTACAAAAATAACTTTGTATTCTAAAATGCACATTTGTCTTCTAATCCGGAGAAAAGTGCACTATACATAGCGCTAATTGTGTACATACGCATAATATAAAGAAGAAATTTAAAGCAGTTTTGTCCATAGATATAGTCGATCACTTTGAACTTTGATTCGACTTTACGTCAGCGGCATTAGCATGAGATGTGTAGTTCAAGTGTAAATATCGATGTGCGGTCGACTTTTGAGATTGTAAAAGAGAATGCTATGTATATTTTTGGAAAAGGTCTCATATATATTTAAAGTAAACATTTGCTAAGATAAATTTATTTACACAAAAATGTAATTACGGACGGGTTAAATTAAAATGTTTATTTGAAAACAAATTAAAAGCATCAATAATTCGGATTAACCATACAATTTATCAAATATTATATTTAGTATTTATTTACCTATTTATTATAAAATAGATAATAGGCAGTTGTTTGGGAATTGGGTCTTTTTAAATTATTCGTTTACATAGATTTATTTTTCTTATTTTGCTAATTGATAAAGAAATTATTTAGATAAAATGTACAAAAGTAGATAATATATATATCTAAATAAGATTGATATATTAAGTGAAACAATTTAGGATCTTTGTTTGTTTTACATTACATACTGATATATATATATATATATACAAATTACAACATAAGCCTATATACAACACAATGATACCGAGAGCAGCGCAATGTACACGTATTTTTTATGCATAAAATTTTATTTCAATTAATGTGTACTGTGCTGCCTCTTACTCATAATGAGTTTTTGGTTTTGCAATTAAAAATAACGTATCAAGACTTATGTAAAGAAAATTTTTAATCATTCACGTTTTTAATTAAATCCGGTTTTTCTTGTTATTAAATATTACGTATTTAAAATGTGGACGTAGTAATATTAACATTATTAAAACAAGTTAAGGAAATAATTAAAGATAATATTTGTAACGTCTATAAACACTGAAGGGCGAAGAAACTCTGTACTGCTCGCTGAAGTTAGCTATTTACAAACAGCGCGAGTGTTCGTTCGTTACTCACACTTTCTAGTACAGTTTTAAATTAGCACTAAATATGTAGATACAAAATTTGAAATAAAGGTATTTCTCTTTTTACGTTATTATTTTTTACACTTGTGACTTGTCAATTATTATATTTATATCACAACTAGGAAAATAAAAATGTTGTTTTACACATATTATTCACAGGTGATGGAATTAAAAATCCAATACTGATGATATTAAGTATTATAAACTATACCCTTAAAATGAATATAGTTTATAATACTTAATATCATCAGTCTTGGATTAAATTTTAGTACAGGTGATAATCTCAACACATATTTTTAATTTGCATTATTTTTAAAGATAATTTAAAGTATCGTATCTTTTATTACGGGTATAACTGTAAAAAAAGTATATTAATTTTTCTACCATGTATTTCTATTTTAAATTTCATCGGTATAAATTTAATATTTACCAAATAGGATCAGCTTATAATAATCTTTAAGAAAGAAAAATAAGAACTTCTATTTTTAAATTTTTCTATTTAATATTTATTGGATACAAAAATTATCAAAAATTTAATTTGTCTATTGCTATCATTCACGTTTCACTCGTAAAAACTAGAGGAACGTAACTGATTACTGCTTTTTTTGCCAACATCATTAAGAACTGTGTTGTTCCTAAATATTTTTCTGTTTTAACTTTAATTTCTTTAAATTTCATTTAAGTGATAGGGCTTTTGGCACTATTTGAGCACAGCATTACAAAGTTTATATAAAATATCGTAAATTGTTTTATTATTAAAAATATATATAAATATTTTTTATTTTATTAAATTGGAATTATCTTCATTTTCAAATTAACTATATAAAATGTGTCCGGCTAAGGAACGTTGAAACCTCTTTAAAATTATGGTCGATTCCGTCACGACAAATTGTCTTGAATAATTTTTGAAAAACATATATTCTATGGATTATTCATTCATATTGTAGGCCCGGGCAAAAATTATACAAAATTATTTTTTTACATCGAAGAACAAATCTTTTAAAATAGTAACCCAGTGATGGCTGCTTGCAGAAAAGACGAAATAATTTTCATCCCATGAAAGTTTCGACCAATAGCCATCAAAATCCTCCGTCTTTCTTAGCCTTGATAAGAGAGATTGCTTAAATAGCTTCCTATTTTGTGGCTTCAGTTATGGCATGCACTGCTGTTCTTTCAGACTAATAACAATTTTATGGATGCAATAGATGCAACAGAATTTTATTTTGACTGAGCTTTGCCGAAATACCGTGAAAGACTATGGATGTTGTAATAGTTTGTAAAGAAGAATAATCAGGCCCAGACTGGTATAAAATCCGATACTATATGATAATTCACATAGATTCGTATTCGAGTTCACATACCGCAAACATCTTCTTAAAAATAAAGCATCTAATTTTGCGTTTATGGTCAAATCATTTTCGACAACTAAAAATAATTCCAGAGCAGTTGATATTGCAACCGAAGTGTCAACCGTGACCACTTATGTTATATTAATGCCACATAAAATAACATATATGTACAAGCTACTTTCTCACTATTATTCTCCTATCATTTCAAGTGGGAACAGGAGACATATCCTAAGCAAAAATCCAAGAATGATCACAGAATTGTTTTGATATATTTACATTAAATTCAACGTTCCACAATGATATAACATCTGATTGACAAAACAATAAAAACGACATATGTTAATATATAATATTTATTTATAATTTTGCTTCAAAATTATTACTGTGTAAAGTTGAATACACCGAACATTGAGCAGACCTGTTTCATTTTCTGTGATTTAATAAAACGAACATAAACAAAACGCAGTACGATGAAGAGAGGCAGAGTCCCACTGCGGAGCCTCATGAGCAACTAAGAAATTTATATCATAGTTGTGGCAAGTTTATATCATATTTATTATTGCAATATATAATTTATATTTATAGATATTTTGCACAGTAAATGAATGAAAAAATGTTGCATAGCAAATGGATATCAAAATTTCACAGCGCGAATTGCTCAGTATTTCAAAAGTTTACGTGAATTGCGAAATAAACTAATATAAATCAATTCTCGTCAAATTTTATTACCTTAAAAACTTCGAGAATACATGAATACTATGCCAAATAAAAGATGTTTTAAATTTTTGTGCGTTTTTATTTCGACATTTTAAAATTCATTTTTAAATGTATTGAAATTATTTTGGACAGGGGATGGACTTACGAAAACAAAGATTTTATTGTTTACAAATAAAAATTTTTGACAGAAATACTGTGGTATTTAAATCTTAATAATAAGAAGAACACCTACCTGGTTTTTTATTTTAAAGTACTTTTTTCAGCTATCGCTTAAATTTAGTGATAAATATAAAAATAATAAAATAGTTCACTTAACTAATTATAAGCTATTGTTCTGGACCTATTATATATCTGTCGATGACATGATATGCTTGACTATAGAACTGATATTAATGATGATGATATTTATAATATTTATTATAATTAGATTATAAATATAATTGATTATTTGCTTACAAATTATGGTTTCAGTAGGCACTAGTCTATTGAGTATACAATAGATGCAACGGGATTTAATTTTGATAAAAGATTAAGGAAAGAAAAATAAATGTGTTAAACAAAATTGATTATTTTTGTATCCACATGCCAACTCTACGCATATTTTAAAGACCAATGGATAAAAAACCTGTACAACAAATATTCAGTATGAAAGCTGAACATCACATATCATGGGATAGTGTGACATGTGACAGTGATAATTTAGAGTCCTAACCAATTGTAATGATTTTGTTTTTATTATAATGATTATATGTTAATTGCCGCTATTAAAGTAACTAATAATAGCAAAATGAAATAAATGTAGAAAAAAAGCCTTTTCAATATTTCTAGAGAGTCACTGGAGTATCAATTGTCGTAAAATAGAATTAATTCAACAAAATGCAGAGTGTATAGTCCAAATTGAGGCAATCAAAACATTACTTCAAAAATAAAATTCAACGTTAACTGCCAAATGTGAGCAAAGATGTCTCGTTGAAACAAATAGAATTACAAATCTTTAAATGTGACAATAATCTTAATAACCCTATGGGATTCGATGATAATAACCACGTGATACAGCTAACATTTGGCAAAGCACACGTAAGACACCGCAAACATCTCCCTTAATTTAAGCCACTTTAGCATGTTTCCCAATATCATTTGCGAAAGTAAACAGTCATCAAAATTAACAGTTGGTAAAATTTCAGCGACGGCCGCATGCATTGGAACGGTATCAACACGCTCTAATGCAAACAAAACACACCTTATCTTTATATTGACATAAAGTGTTTGCAGAAAGGTAGTTACTATCACTAAAACGTATGAAAGCGGTTAACCGAAGTGTTAGCGCAATTATATTAATGAAGAGACTTTTAACGTTGTTTGTTTCTTTACTCACAATTTGCCCCCAAATGACTTCTGCTTAAATGAGGTCGGCCTTGCTGCTTAAATTAGGTCCTTAGGTTCGTTATGAATGTAACATTATTTGTGAATGTAATCAGCAGATTTTACATTAAATTTTTAAGTAGGTACAGTTGCACATTTATAATCTCTCTTTGTTTTATTGTAATAATAATAATTAAATACGGTTATTTCAATCCGTAGAGAACGTTTGCAATGGGTCTAAATTTAGTTAATTGTTAAACTTATATTAAATTAAATCTGAAAATAGTTAATAGAATAATTAAAAAAGGGTTACGTTGTATCAATTTCTGTTGCACTTTGAATACTATTTAATACAAAGTTTACAGTTTAATTTGTAAATCAGTGAATGGTTTTTATATGAGGTACCATACTTGTCAAACAATAAAAACGTTTTTACTTGTCATATGAAAACAAATCGACTTATAACACTTCTTCCTGCTCTTCTTTTCCTTCCTGCTAAAATTTTCAATAGAATAAGCCCAACTTTTTTCGATATTAATTCATTTATACAAGAAATCGACGCAAAACTATACAGAGGCAAATAAAAAATTAATACGTAGGATGAAATAAATCGATGCCACATAACTTTAACATAATTTCATTCACTGGTGCATCTGTCATTAGATTCATCTCTATCCAGAAGTCATAACTCTATCTATTTCATTTCATTTTGCACTGTTTTAAGATTACTCTCAGCCAAATTATTTTTTATTTTTGCTTGGAATTCAAGCTGAGCAGCAGTGACATTTTCTTCATCAAAACAAGGCTCTAACTAAATTGTGAGAATAATAAGCGATTAGATTTATGGGTGATATTTGCAATACAGTAATTATTAAAAGAGTTGTTTTTACTCTTCTCTGATCCAAAATGACATGTCTAGTCGCAAAATATTCTAAAAATATTCAATATAAAAACTCAAAATCACATGTTATTCTTATAATAATTTTGCTAATTTTGTCATTTTATAATAAACTATATGAAGACATAGTACTTAGAAAACACTTTTTCCCCTATTTAGCCTTCATTCCCTGACTTATATAAATAAATTCAAACTCAATTACCAGACAGAAAATGGCCACAATTCTGGCTTCACCACCAACCCTGTGTCTTAGATTAAATAGTTTAACATAATTGTTTCATCGCCATCAATTCTTACCTCGCTCTGTGCGACAACGAATCGAGCTCTGCGGGGCACATCTCAGTCAAATGGCGAACAAAACAATTTGTAACGAAACAGCGCCGCATTGACATGTAATTTCCGTAGAGTCAAAGGGCGTTTATTTGTGCGTTGCATGCCGACGAATTGTGTGAAATTGCTTAGTCACAGCAAAATAAAATTTAATTCGTAGGTTGTTAAATATAAGCAATACTGATATAGAGAAAGGAAGTTTAGTTAATTATCTAGTTACAAATTATTTCTGTTTATGCGTAGCAGAATAATTATACTAATTCTTAATATTCATTTTAGAATTAAATTATATATTCTTCTAAAATTAAAAGTTATTCCATTTTCTTAATAATTTTAACTGGAACAATTTTTTTTCGTAATTGTTTAGAAATTGAAAAAATATACAGAAAAAATCTTCAATAAAACACATTTATATGGTTAAAAATTTTTTACTAAACTATCTATTGTCCCCATTTAAAACATTACTCGTATAATTAAAAATTAAATCATAAATCAATTTGCAGGTAGATGAAATGGCAATAACTCTACATATTATTAACAGTATTTATGCAAAAACACCCATAAGAGCACATTTATCATGACACTAGCAATATTACTGTAGTGTGGTCATTCTATATGCCATGCTCCGTAAAAGCGCGCCATTTTGAGACAACATTGTATCATGACGAACGTAGTATAAAGCTATTAAACTTTTTTCCTATCGCTACTTTCCTCTCTGATTGATAAGGTATTAACTTTCGTGATCTTGAGCGCAATGAAAAAGATTCACCTACTTGTCTATAACGAATTCGATAAAACTACTTATTGTGCATAGTGATTTATAATGAGTCATCAACATAGGGAAACGCCATTATTTTTGGAAATAGGATCTACACAAATTTATATTTTTCATTACCCAAAACGATGGAAGATATATTAAAATTTTCCACAAACATTATTTGGACTGATGATGATTGACTAATTTATTTACGTAACATTTCTTGCACGAACTAAATTTATTGATTATAGTGGGACAATTTGATATCTGGTTGATGTTTCAATCTATTTATCATACACTATCTATATATTTATAAAAACTACAATATAGAGAAAAGAAAAATTTCTATAACCGGTGAAAAATTAACAATTCATCACAGTGTGTTTCAGAGCCTAATAATATACTGAGCCTAATATAATACTTTGTATCTTATTATATCCGCAAATAAATTTCAGAGAAAGGAAAGACAAAAAGCGTGCTTCATGGCAGCTTACAATGATTTTTCAAACTTCTGTAGAACCAAAATTAACTTTTTACTTTGAAAATGGAAAATAATACTTATTACTATGATGGATAGTTTTGTCGGAATGAAACGACTTATCGATTATTTAAATTGTAACGTTATTTGCAAATGTATTTTGAAAGACGGAGAAAGTACATTGATATTATCAAAAGTGAATGAATAAAGATTTATCTGTTTTGTATTTATTCTTAAAAACTTACAAATTGTTAATAGATTAATAAGATACTGTAATATATTCTTAATGTATGAAACATTAAGAATATATTGCCAAATTTCTTTGGTTTTTAATTTTTATTTAATTTTAATTCTAAAATTATACCATATTTCACAAAAGTACGTCTATTAGATACCTTCGGTTAATAAATAATGGATGGGTAAATTTCTGGCATGAGGGCCACTTAAGACATTATTCAACTTTTTTTGTGACTAAATTTTGAGTATGGAAGAAAACCAAATCTGTTTCAAATATCTTTAAACTTTGTTGAAGGTCTGTTATAAGTTAGGAATTTCTTATCAAGCTGATTTAAATCATGAAATTAGTTCGTCGTGGCAAATTGATATTTCATCAAATTCGAACGGGACCATATTTAATGACATCATATATAAATCGAATGGTTTGCGTAGCGATTTTTATTGCCTTGGCACTATAGATATTTAAGGCAAACTATGACGATTTCATATTTTGAAATTCTAATTAATACAAACGTAAGCATTAAATCCATCTGCTGTTTAAAATTTGTAATTTCCAATTAACATTCATCTATTTGAATCAACTAAATAATTCAAATGTTCAAATAAATCGATTGTTATATTCACATAGCAATTGCCGTTGTTAGCCAAAAGAATATTAATTTTTTGTTAGTTTAATATGACTAAAAACTATTTTAAAGAACACATTTTCCGATCATTTGATCTCTCTCATCATTTGATCAATACTTGGAAAAAAAGTCATATATCTAGTAGTTTTATCATGAAAAAAAGACAAACAAATTAAGCAAAAGGACCGACACACAGACAAAAAAGAAGGCAAACAAATTAAGCAAAAAGGCAGACACACAGACAAAAAAGGAAACAAACAAATTAAGCAAAAAGACAGACACACAGACAAAACATCCTTTAAAACTATTAGAAAATGATTCAAGTTAGCTTAAGTTTTAATTCAAATCTCAAGACCAATGCACTCACAATTGCGTTAAAATTGGACTAGTAGTTTTCTTTAATATTCGAACTTTTCCGAAATATAGTAACATATCATTCACGTTTCGATCAGTGTCACAAAACGACGCGAAAAGTTGACTGGATTTTTTTTAAAAACTTAAAAATTTTCAACGGATTTCATTGTTTACAGCGACCATTTTATGCATTTCGTAGGCTAAATGAAATGAATACGTTAAGTCGATACACCTTGCGGTCTTCGTTAACTCGATTACTTTGACGCGTTTGTCGTTTGAACCCAAATCTTGGACTTTATCGATATTTCATGCATCACATTGATTTCTTGGCTCCACATGTTACAGTTTATACGTATAATATATATATATATATATATATATATATATATATATATATATATATATATTTACACATGTAAAGCTTAGTTTAATTACATGGAGATAAAAAAAGGTGAAAACGTTTAAATAAAATAGTTAATAAGCTTTAGATTATTCAGAACTTTATTTTAAATGATGCACATTTTTTACGTTTTTCTGTCAGGCTCATGTTTCTTCTACGAAATTCTTTGTCAAAAAAGTAAAAGGAATTTCGTACAAAATACATGAGTAATGTGGGTAACATTCTTTGATAAATTTTCATCATTGTCTTTCCTATCAAAAAAAGTAATGAATAATATTACGAATCCTAATTTTATTAATTTACCACTGGGACTAAATACACTACTGTTTAAGGTACTGTCAAACAATGATTCAGTATAACAGAGTATATCCTGTGAATACAGGAAAAAAAAATTATGACTACATTTACAGATAAGGTCAGTGATATATACTAGTATGCGAACCAGGTTATTTATTAAACTGTACTTTACATTTTCATAACAATATTAAAAATACGCGTGGTACAAATTCTTATTAAGCACAGACGTTGGTCTACAACGGATACTTTCCTGTATCACATGGCACCCGTTCGATTAGATGTAGCTTGCATCTGTACGAGTCCGTAAGTGTGAACCTATCGATAGATCTATTGTGTGTGAGATAAAAAAAGCAAAAACGTTTAAATTATCTTCTATTTTCTTAATATTCTCAATTACTCATTTCAACGTTCTATTTTGGCCTAATATTCTCATTTAGAAATAATTTGAAAAAAACCGAGATCACCAAATTGATTTGTTCTTTTTATTAGTTTTATTTGCGCATTACTTTGAAATGAAGAGAAATAGAAAGGATCGCCTTATACTTTTCTGAATAAATTTCTATCTCATTGTCATATTGTTAAGAAAGATTTTAATTTAGGCAGATCAAATTCCCATTTAAAAACATGACTAAATTACATTTTTATTAAATATTTTTCTACTCATATATTTGAAGAATTATTTATTTAAAGGTGTATTAAATATACTTTAGTCTTGGGATAATATCAAGTTTTGCTCTTTTTGTGCATATCAAATATTATTTAATATTGAAATAAATTACCTTTTAACGCTCAATGGTTACACTGACTTGTATTAATTTAATATTTCTTAAGTACCTAGCTTTAATAATTTGAAAGGCTGAACAAATGATTTTCTGGTAATTAATAAATTTACATAATTTCGCCAAAATTGTCACTCATTTATACGGCTCAATTTTTTTTCGGTTTTTTTGCCTTCTTGATTAATCAGTTGCCCTTAAAATAACTTGCATAAAAAACTTAAACTACATTTATATTGGGTTGGTTTTATATTGGGTATACACATAACAGACTACGTCACATTTCAAATACGTAAATCACTCCAAACTAAGTCAACTTCTGCCCGTTTCCTTGATCGATTCATCTAAGAGAAGAGCTTACCGTCCTTTACGTCCTTAAATATGCAAACCTTAATACACTCCTAAATACGTCAGTCTCCAATCACTCAATCACATTGTACATACTCGTCGTTTCCGCGCTCGCACTAAACGAGGGGTATATCTTATTGAGTGTACCAAGTAATAGAGATTTATAGGTCGCAGAACTAATCAGGGCTTCGTCACTCGATCATTAATTTTGTGCGACAAAGCTCCCAATCAACTTAAGGGTCGTAAATGATTCACACGAATGCAATCGCATAGATTGAACCGGCTAATATGAAATAAGCGTCCTCCATATGTTATTGACACTATGTTTTCTGATATGTGCGCATGTAGCTTTGGTAACTCTGTGGGCAGTCTTTAGCTGTGCCAGTCATGGGTGTTTATTGTGTGATGGGAATTTAGAGTTTTCTTTTATCGATTTGGTTGTGCAGTGGTAAACCAAAAATTAGTTTGTTGCGTGGGTTTTGGGTTGCGTGTCATTTTAGATTTAAACAGTTTAAGCTGTATGGATAAACATTATGTAGTAGTTCCCACTATAATATTTATTGGTTTCTAATTGATTTCATATAAATACACCCATTAAAACATACTACAAAAATGGTGTGATGTTTGTTTGTTTATATTGTGGTCTACAGTTTACATTACAAATGGTCGAGTTTATTTCAATATATTTAGATTTGCTCCACCTAATGTATTCATTATAGGTGAGTAAGAAAATAAAAAGTAAACAGCATCGAATAAATTCCACGCTATAGGTAATTTCTAAGTGTCAAGTTTTGATGCATTTTTAAATGACGGGATCAAATGAATGCTACCATTCTCTCCGATAATTAAATATTACGGAGAATGTACTTCAGTACGCCACTTGATTAAACTCAGCTGAGATATATTAGCGAGTGAGACATAATGGATAAATAAATAAATACATATGGTTAGTGTGTTTTAAATGATATGTATTGATTTAAAATTGTTTAAAAAATTCAGCATAAGTTTCAAGAATTTGGAATGCAGAAGAGTCTTTCATTTATGGAGACATACTGACAAGTTGATATGACATGTAAACATGAAAAAAGGAAGGCTCTTTTTTTGTGGGCAAGGATGCTATAAAAATTATAGAAATTTCCTTGCATTTCTTTTACAAAATAGTGATACTTAGATTTTTGTATAATTGCAAGTAATAAAAAATTAAAACCAAACGGACTTGCTAATAGTTTTGTTACAAGTTACGAATTTAATTCATCATATGTTTCTCTATGTTCCTGCTGTTACATTGCAATACTATTACATTGCATGGACATGACACAAGAAACATTTTCACAACTGTATATTGGACTATTTTCAAGTCTCAATATGCCATTTTATGATTTAAATTTGTTTGAATCCTTTAAAAAGTGTATAGTAAGATAATGGATAAAATGCTTGTCATTTTTGAAAATAATTTAATGTATGTTTAACAATACTCTTACTTGATTTCGTAGTCCTTATTTTATTCATAAGAAAAAACCTAATAGAGTACATAGTTTAAAAAAAACCATCTATTTGTATACATAGATGTATTTTGCTGTTTTTGTAATAAAATAAAATAAATTAATTTAGGAAAATGTCAAAATTGCATATTTTCTGATTAAGCGAAATTACTCCAGTCAAATAAAAACTAAATGCTAGTTCAAATAAATTCTGTTTCTTTTAAATTCCATCTCAATTGAGTTAATAGTTTTTAATTGATCCGTTTCCAAATAAGCGCACAAACAGACAAACAGTCAAACAGGTAAACCGACAAATACGGAGAAATTCTAAAACCGATATTTTTGTGCCCTATTACCTTTATTATGTACCCCAAATATTTTTTTAGTAAATATATTGAATATGCAGGCAGGTCAATTTTACAGTTTTATTATATGTAGAGATAATTCAAAACAGTCACTTGGCAATTGGTTAATAATTAAAATGGGTAATTAATATTAAAACTTTGCATTACGGCGTACGGAGTTGTATAATAAATATACATTTAGCTCGCTATTAAAACCGAGAAATTAAATATAATATAACAAGATAAAAAGTGGGCACTACTTTGTTATGTGAAAAGTTTAAAGCACCATTCTTTAACGCAATAAATACACACGACGTTGCACGTCACGGACAGATCGACGACATTGCGGCGAATGACTTGTAAAAAGGGAAAAGTGAAACACAATAAAAAGTCAACCGGCTCCATCCGATGATTTACTTTAATATGAACTTCAACAAAAGAGAAGAGAGAAACTCCCAGCTCCTCAGACTCCATCACCGAGTAAATATAATGGCGGAACTTGAATACAAAGCCCGAAGTTTTCCAATTATTCAAAATGTTCTTATATTGCTAAATATGAAAATTCACGTTCATTACTTTGCTTTTTATTTTCGGTTGTGCGAGATCTCGTCACCTTCCATCGGGAAAATTGTGTTTTTTATTGAGTAGTCCGCTTTGTTTCGAGTCTGATTTCAACTTTTTTTGAGGTCTCGAAACGCGTTAACAAGCATTATTTGACTTTTATCTTTGTCAAAAGGCGACAACAACTTGTTTATCAAAATAATGATTTTTTAAAGAATTATGGGAGAAAATCTCTTGACAATTATTCCGGTTAAATATTTGTTGAAAAATAAACATTTTGGAATTATTGCTTTAATGTCCTGTTTTCGTTGAGTATCAAGAAGATATTACTTTTTGAAAGCCAAATTCTTATGTTTTTAATGCAAATGTTTTGGAGATTATTTTTCGAGATTATTAAGTAGTTCACGTAGAGAAGTATAAATTATAAGTTAAATAGCTAAACGTAGATCGAATGTAACTTCCGTGGCGAATATGATGCCCACCGGCTACACCGCAATTTGTCGGCCATGGTTGTTTCCGTTGCTGCGTTTTGCGGTTCGTTTTGTACTGAGCATTGTGTTCTTGTTATAAATTGTCGCGTCTTCTAGAATTTGAGAATATATTCTTACTGGGAAAATACAATATTAAGATTATTATTACAGATTAAATTATTCCCACTATTTTCCTCGAATAATTATATTGGATTTCGTGTCATAGTAACTATTACAGGTATTGCATAATTAAATTCAACAATGTCAGAGTATAGTAGGGGTGAAACGCGAATACGCGAACGTCAGGACAGTGAATCGGACATATATTAGGAAAGTAAAAATTAAATTAAATCAGAAAAAAAATAAAAATGTAACCGAGATTATTCGTCATTTACATCGATGGGTTCCTGCAGTATCCTTGAACTACGCCAAGTACCACTTCCAAATTTCCTCTTTCATTACTTTCTCATTCGTTTTAATCCAGACGACATTATTGGAAAGATAATAATCGCCGATTTTCGATGATATCTCTTTTACACAGTCATATATATATATATATATATTTATATATATATATATATATATTTAAATATATATATATGTATATATGGGTATATATATATATATATATATATATATATATATATATATATATACGTATGTATATTTATATACACATTTTAAGAGTTATATTTAATTGTTTTTATCATAGTTGCCTTGAAATTGAATTAACATGAGTTACCTGGATTAGATCTTTTGAACGATACTAAGACAAATGTCATTCCATTACAGCCTGACGAGGTATATATACTAGAGAAAGTAAAACTCTCTACTTCGGACGGTTTGGAGGAAAATTTAACCGAAAGATTACGAAGTATTGAATAATGTAACAAAATTACTTAAAATAAATGTTAATAAATACAGTTCTGTTCGCTTCTTGACATCCATCCATTAGGATACACAATCGATGAAGTTTTAAAGGAATTTTCGTCCTAAATATAAACACATGGGAACTTATGACATTTTTTTTGTAATAGAATTTCCTTTATGTTTGAATTAGTTAATATAATATGCTTTAATAAATCTATTCACCAAATATTATCGTGCTATCAACCTGTAACACGTTAATAAACGAATGGGACCATGAATACTTAATTTTCTACAGAAAATGCAAAAGATTTTATATTACCTTAAACAAATATTACCGATTATATTCTCGACGATTTTTTTTATTATAAACCAATACGTTTTAACCACTCTATTTACAGAAATTAATACGACTTACTAATATATTATTTAGATCGACTTGTTGATTAATTAATACTTAGCCTAACTTGTAGATTTGCTTCAAGTCATTCAATTAAAGTAAATCCGTTCAAACTATAATAAAATATATTCCTTCTAAAACTGTTAATATGAATTAATTACCGATTCTGAACATGACGTAAAATTAATAAAAAAATATCTCTAAAGCCACAATGTTCATGTTTTCGAATATTTCGGCGTAATAAATTTACAACTAACCGTAAAAAATTATGGTTCATATATTACATGGTAAGGCCTTGAATATCGTAATTATGCTAGGACTAGTCAGACGAGTCGAAGCTATGAGTCGACCACGTCACTGAGGAATCTCTGTGACTACCTTCCAGCGAACATAATAGATATCGTGGCTCTGGTAATCGCTCATATTTAAAATACCTTGTTGAAAACTGCTGTCTTCCCTTTGGAATCGAAAAAAACTTACATTGTGCCCGTACGTAAAATGTTATTACCTACGCAACCCAAGGATTTTCTGCCCATATCTATCCTACTGCTTCTATCTAAATTCTTTGAACGTATTGTTCATAGTCAACTCGTTACTTTCTTCAATGCTCATAAGTCTCTAAATCTACTTCAATCTGGCTTTAAAGCTGGCCACACACCCACCTCAACTGCTGATATACGCTTGGGTATGGTTAATACACAATTCACTGTCCTTGTGCTTCTTGATTTCAGCAGTGCGTTCAACTCTGTTGACTTCGACATTCTTCTTGCCCGCTTGAAATATCTTAATATATCCCAACATTCACTTGAGTGGTTTAGTTCATATCTTCATGGACGCAGGCAATGTGTTAAGTTGTCACACACATATTCTGAGTGGACTGATCTTACAGATGGTGTACCTTAAGGTGGAGTTCTATCTCCTCTCCTCTCGAAAATCACGCCTTTAAATATTTTCAAAGATCGAGTGAAAAAGTCTTGCATCTCCTGAAACTTTTTCCTTTGTGCCCTTGCCTGTCTTTCGGGTCCCTGTGTTTTTTTTTTAATTTACTATTGTATTTTTTTAATTTTTTTTTTGGCTAATGTGCTATGAAGAATTTTCATTGTGAAATATTTTACTGTCTACCAACTAAATTTCAATACAAATTGTTATGGTTGAATGGAAGAGATTGCTCATGTAGCAATAAGTCCGCCATATGTACTATACATAAAAGTTAATAAATAAATAAATAATTTTCTAGATATACTTATAGTTTCTTAAACAAAATGCAAAACGATTCTCTTATAATTGCATCATGGTCGTCTATCCGTCTATTTTTACGCACATCACAGAATGGTAACTTTTTTTTTGTAATGAAATTTTATAAAAGTGTGTTACTTAATTACGCGAACAAATCGCTTCATTGGGGCCATTGCCCCTGGGAAAACACAAATGTTTTCTTACCAGCCACGTAGAGTGTAATATCATTGAAAAGGCTTTTCAAAATATATTCAAACACAGACTTTACTTTTTGATATTGCTTTTTCTTTGCAAAAAACGAACCTTCATGACATTTACAGTGTATTTCCCCGTTCTCCTACTTTCTTAAACTTGCCTGTCAAATACACTGAAAATTAAATATTTCGATCCGGTTCGGTTCATTAAAATGTAATTCATATTTTGCTCAACTAATTTCAATCAATTAAACTATACAGGCAGCCGAACTATTTTCCTCATGCATGTAGAAAATATTTTAAACAGACATATTTATTATTTATCATACATGACATATTTTTTAAAAACTATATATAACACATAGTTATAGATAATCAATATACAATTTACATTATAGTCTTGGGTCATGAAATATAGGTTGAAGTTCATAAAATTAAATTTTAAACCACGGACTTCATGTAAATTATAATTCTGGACACTTTTTTGTTTGAGTGTAAATATAAAAATTTTAACAAAACTGATAAGTAGTAAATTGAAAAAGTTTTAACACATGAGATTTTTAACTAACATTATAACTAAAATAAAGCGAATTTTGTATACGAATTTGTGTTGCATATAGTGAAACGATTTTGTCAAATTTATTAACTATTCACACAAGAGTACAACAAGCAATACCAAATGATTTTACTAAGTATATACAGTTTGTTATAAAGTTCGACATTAAAAGACATGAATGGAAATTTATTTTACCAGGATGAAAATGTCGTCGTCCTTTTGATTTCAGAACTGTGTGAGTAAGTGAATGAAATACCCTGTATATTTCATTCACTATCAAACCGGCTCCTGTGAATTTCTGACTAAGAAATAAAAAAAAATTATTACTTTTTTTTTGTATCTCATCATCATCAAAGCATCAATACAACTATTTACCTTTTATGGAAAATTATTCTTGTTTGGAATTTTGTTAAATAGATGTTGGAACAAACGAAGAAAGTCACACATTAAGCATACATCAATCTCTATATTTTGAATTACACTACAAGTCTACGCTTCCAAAAATGGGAAACTTAAAGAGTCCAAATATTAAAATATATAAAAGACAAATAGCACTTTTACCGTGTCATTGTATATAAATACACTACAAGTATACATCAAAATATATCGTAATTTGGCAAAGCACATTCCAACACCCCATGTTTACACGAGACAAATAAGGATAAATACTGTACATATTACAATAACTGTTGTACATGGTGTGTACGTGGGTGGCATACATCAGATTATTATTTTCCATGTTAAATTGTGTAGTAAATTTTTATTGAATTTAAAAAAAATACTTTATTCCATTTCTTCTCATTTAGAATACAAAGAACGATATTTTAACCTCTAAAGATAAATTTCTTACCAAAATGATTCATATTTTCTTCAGTACTAATATAGATATTATTTAACGTGCATTCTTGAAAAACGCTTACTTGTTTTTAAGTTATGTATTATAACTGCCCATAAATGTCTTACTCCACCTCTTCTCGTATTTTCACTTGTAAAAAGAGACAATTGGAAATAACATCTGAAAGTGTCTCGAGGTCATAGGTGTACTTGTGTTAGTAAATGTACAATATGCAAAAATGTTCGCCCACAATTCAGTCTTATTTTTCGAGGCTCGATGAAGTGAAAATTATTACGACCTACACATTTAATTTTATTACTGGATTGGTACTGAATTGAGAGCAGCTAATGATTAAGCACGCTGTTGCGTACATGTTAAGTACTTACTAGGGTATTACAATGCATATTTTTCCTCTTTATAGAGGGTCACACATTATTAAAATTAATAAAAAGCATTGAATTTTTGTATATGCGGTAAGATTTGTCGAATTTAGAACATTAACTTGTATCTGGAGACGATTTGTTTGTAATCGTTTTTATTATTTATGTGTGTGGTTAAATTGTGTGTACAAGAAGTTAACATACGAGAAGAGATTTATTGTCATGTATATTGCAGCTTATCCACCTAAATAATTCTGTATTTCGACGCAGTTTGCAATAATTATGCTCGTTATATTTCTATTTCAATACTATCATTTTTATTGGCACGTCCAATTTCAACCAGTCACATGTATATTTATTGAATTAAATCATTGGCACAAAACGGTCTGGTTGTTCTGATTAAATACATAAGTACATGACGACCACCAAGCAAAGTAGCCTCTATGATAATTACTCGACGTTTTTTGGTGAATGCTATTTTAATAATCACGCTGACTTCATAATGAGGAAAATTTTATTTCCTGTATCTATTTATATGGTATGCCACAAAACCGGTTCATTCGATTTAAATTGAAATTTCACTTTCGTACTTATAAAATTTATATCTTCTTTTTTTGAATAATAAATATCTTCTTCACCAGATCTTTATATCTCTATATTAAAATTATACACGATAATGTTACAGGGAATATTAATATTTTCAAAGAAGTTCGACGACGTATATGGCTAATTATTGTAGATTGTTTTGTTAGAGTTCAGAAAAAGACATGTTTTGATAAAATATAGAAATGTTAACCCTTTCTTATTTCAAAGTCCTTTTTAAGGTACCGTACCTCAAAAGGAAAAAAGGATCCCTTACAGGATCACGTCGTTGTCCGTCTGTCAAGACCCTTTTTCTCAGCAAGGCGTGTATGTATCAAGTTGAAATGAAAATCAAGTACTTAGGCCTACGGTCTCTCGGATCTGTAAAAGAAATCAAGCTTCTAAGTCAACGCAATCAAGAAAACCTCCTAAAATTTTTGACCTGTATGGCGCTAGCAAATAAATAAAAACGTAAAGGGTACTTTTCGTCAAACTAGAATAATGAAATTTGACAAGAAGCAAGGTCTCACAGCACAGGAAGTTACATTACATAATAGAAAATATTTTTTCTGAATGTGCACGTGTGAAAAATATAGTAAGCAATATATTTTTTCCCAAAAATTTAAAATTTGGTAAATAGTTTAATAGGAATGTGGTATTCTGTTAAATGTTTCTAAAAACCTAAATATATTCCTAACATTTGTTTTTCAAGTAACATGTTACAAATTAATCACATAGAAAAATTTATTTTCAAGTAAATAACTTACTCAAATGTTCAATTCACATCGTTTGGAACTTCTATAAAATAATTTAAATTACTAATATAGCACGAGGGCTAATGACTATCCGCATACGTTTTGTTAAACATTGATTCTATATAAATATTTGTTCAGCGCTGTTTTCAATATTTATTAAGTTTAATAAACATTTTCAAAAACTGTCTTCAAAAAGAATCGAATAATTCACCCAGGCACTAGTCATTGCTTAGTTGAATAGACCGAACCCAGGGAAAGTAAGCGAGAGTAGAGGGCTAGGGGGTAAAGGTTGTGGAGGTTGGTGGGGGAGAGGAAGGTGAAGGGGTAGGGGAAGGGGAAGGGAAGAAGAAGGGGAGGGGAAGGGGAAGCGGGAGTGGGAGCGGTAGCGTGAGCGGAAGCAGGAGCGGAAGCGGGAGCGGAAACGGAAGGAGAAGGAGAAGGAAATGGTGAAGAGGAGGGACGGGGAAGGGGTGGTGGAGGGGAAGGGAGAGGGGTTGAGGTGGAACGGGACGGAAAGGGGAAAGGGTGAAAGTTAAGGAGAAGGGAGAGAGGACGGGAAGGGGAAGGGGGACTGGAAGAAAATGGTATGAATAATCGTACAATAAATACCCTCAAGTATGATTTACAGATACAGGTGGAGAAAAATTAATCTTGGACTGCGTTCTCATGAACCATTTGCAAAGTTCCAAGAAAATCTTTTAAGAAATATTAACAATTTATAAGGAATCAATCCCATATTTTGTTACATCAAACGTTGGACTAGAGTGTTTTACTTGGGTAAAAACTTGTAGGAATCTAATCCCTGGTTGGGCCTTCTAAGCAATAATAGACAAAAATATTGGAAAAGTCCATAAATTGGTATTGGAGGACTGCAGAATAAACATGTGACTAATACCTGAAACATTATGTATTAGAAAATAGTGAATTTAAGACAGTTTACATAACAGTACAGTACATAGATACATAGGTACATATATTTGAATGAAAAATTAACTACTGCATAAATAAATGAGTATGTAAATCAGAAATCCGTTTCACTCGACGGTCTTAATATAGGCGTAGATAGAGATGGACACATAATATCCTTTTACCTCACATGCAATTTCTTTAGATTGTGTTATTACACTTAGGTAAAATGTTTGCATGTGAATTATAATTTCTCCACCATACATTTTGCTCAGAATAAAATATGAAGAAAATATTTGTTACTTTCACTTGAAAGTGACCTTGTATCGCACCTGGGACAAAAGCGAGCGAAAAGTTAACGCTACCTCAATACATGTAGGTATTTTATTGTACGAAGTGTTTATTTACTTGCATCCTAATTTATTGTAATTGTATTTATTTTGTGATAAACTTTTCTGTCACCTAACTTTGACCATTTAGGCAAAAGGGTGATATTTACGGTCAGCGTTGGCGATTAGGTCACTTTGTCGAAACGCCCCCGGACGTAGAAGGGAAGGGTAAATTTATATTTCTATGTATGCAGATTTCCAACCTACATCTTTACAAATATTAATACACCGAGGCTCAATATATTTGTAAAGGGGTGAGTAAAACTGAACTAAAATATTTTGAATGCATTTATCTATTTTTTTTATATGTGTAGAAGCTGTTCATATATTTTTGGTATATGTAGTGACGAAGATATGTTATTCATATTAAGGTATTTGAACACATAATTGTTAATTATTACACAATCTTTGGAATTTCAATATTATATTTGTATACGTAGACGAATTGAAATAAAGGGAATTTGCATGAATAATACAGGCTGATCCATCAAATGAAACTTCACCGGTTAATTGCAAATGAAGGGAAATCAGTAATATCAGTTCCTTCTATCAATCGTATCAAAACAAACAAACCTTTTACTGAAGTTTTTTTGGAATATTTCTAAGATTTTATCTGTTTGTACATATTGCGTACAAACAGATAAAATCTTGCGGGTGAAGTTTCATTTGATGGATCAGCCTGTATTATTCAAGCTTTTCTAAATGAAAATCTTGAACTAATTAATCAATTGAAGGTTTTCATTCATAAGATAAAATTTGACATTGCAAAAATATTTTATTTTCTTTTTCGTTTAATTTGTATATATATATAATAATGAAATTATTTAAAACATTATCATATACGTATAGCTTAGATTACTTAGTTGTTAGGGGATTCAATCAATTTGAGTGGATACTTTTTAAAACAATATGTTTTTGTAAACTGCTCTTTGATGTTTAACGATGATTATCCATTAGGTTACCTGGGTAATTTATGTTTTTAAATATATGATTATTTTTTGATAGAAAAGTAGCTTTTAGCTTTTATTGCAAAAACGAAATATATACATAATGCATTTTAGCTGATATTATCGCCGTACACGGTATTTAATACACAGGTATTGAGAAAATGATATTTAATATTTTGTCTTTTTAATAAACAGTGGAAGAAATATTTATCAATCGTGAAAATATGTTTTATTTTTGGTAATATCTTTATATAGGGTAATCGTTATCATTTGAATGTAGCTATGCAAAAATTTTGCGACACAAATTGGAAAGTTTTAAAGAATTCTTTTACAAAACTTTTTTATAATTTTAAGTTATTTTTTGTATAAATTATAAATTAAACAATATAGTTTTGTATGATTGTGAAACACTTTTAAGTTAAATCAGTATATTATTTTCTGCTAAGGATTTAAACAAACACACTCGTTAAAGGGTCATAGCCAAACTAAAAAAGCTTACAACTTCACCATATCCGTCTGCCCGTCTGTGTGTCAGAGCTCTTTTACTTGCAGATATTCGTGCTATAACGCTGAAATTTGACAAGGTTATGAATATTTACGACTCCTACAAAGTTAAAAACCATAACGTTTAAAAAATAGGGTACCTCGCTATACATGAAGTATGGATGAATATATACTTTGATTCATATAACCTATTGCACAGATGTTCTTAAAGAGATCTTAAAAATATTGGGGTACGTCAAGAAGTTTTTTTCGATACAAAATGTTAAGGTTTAACGTAGTCATTTTTGTTAGAATTGCATGTTTTAACCCTCTACCAGCCAAACCGCTATTTTTTAAATATCTGATAAGTACTTATAATAGTAGCACATATCACGAAATAAAAAGGAAAATGATTTGAGTATATTAGCTGTAGTAGAAAAATAACTTTTTTTCCAAAATCTCGTTTTGTCTTCTAATCCAAAGAAAAGTGCACAATGCATTACGCTTATTGTGTACATAAATAGTATAAAAAAGAAGAAATTCAAAGCAATTTTGTCTATAGATACAATCGATAACTTTGAACTTTGACTCGACTTTACGTCAGCGGCATTGGGATGAGATGTGTAGTTCAAGTGCAAATCTCGATGTACTTCGACTGGGTCTGTACTAAATTCCCGTTATTATTTTAAATTTCATGTGTATGTTACGTACCTGCGACGGTTAAACTAATTGATATGTTAAACAAATACGTAGTGATCATTACCAAAACCGGTTGATCTCTGCTCGCACTATCAAGTGTCATTGCCGTGGCAAATTCGTGGAGCAAAAACACAAGTAAAGTTATTCAATGTCGAACACGTTATTTTATGTTTTAATATGTTTATGTGTACTATTGTATGTTTAGAAAAATAACTAGGCAGTTTACGTAGCTTTACGATGACAAGGCATAAAACTACAGAACCCTCTACGCGCGAGTTCTATTCTCAATTGACTTCTTTTTATTGTAGATGAAAGATACAGAAAATATAAAAAATTATTGCTTAAATTATATTTAATATTCTGTTGAGATTAGTTTTTCAGTGGAATGTTGGCATCTCATAAGAAGAAATTTTTTTTAAATGCTCGAAAGCTTGTTAATTTGTTTAAAAATTGCAATAAAAGTTCATATATTTATTTTTTATTATGTAAGAAAAATAATAAAACGACTAATAGAAAGCACAAACATGTTTGTTCTTTTATGGATCAAAACCTAAATTGTTGATATATATTGTTACAACGTTTCAACTTTTTTATATAAATTTCTTTTTTAGGGACCTTTTTCTCACTCTTTTATATTTATGGATATTTAAGAACTTTTTTCTAAATATTATTTATACGAGAAAAAATTGCCAGAACTAAAAATGTCATTATCTAACCACAAATAAATTTTATACAGTAAAATATCTACGCAGAATACTTCTAGCAAATAACTTTCTTCCTTAAATTTTTGTGTAAATCACTGTAGTTGAAGTTTCATTGTTTCCTGTAGATAATGTGTTGACCTACTTTTTTTCTAATAACAAAAACATTATACACAGAAACACAATAAGAGGAAAAGATATAATAATCTCTAAATTATGACCAACCTATGTACAATTTGACGATTCGATGGGTTAGTTGGGAATATCTTCGATATTTCTTTACAATTTTCTGTTTCGCGTAACATGGTATCATTCCTGACTTACTTTACTTGTAAATGATTGATGTAATAGTATTCATAAGATAACGTTTCGAAAATATTAGTTATTACATAAAAAGATCTATTATTTACTATACTTGAGCATTTTTGTCATTTTGCTGGATTTTATTAGCATCAAAGCTTGATTCAGTAGCAAAATACAGGTTTCAAATTAATTTTATTAACGTCGGCTTATACAGAATATGTTCTTTTTATTTTATTATCTAGTTCTAGCTTGCCAAGGTTGTTATGATTTTTCATACCCGCTTCTACGAAACTAAGTTTCATTTAATTAATTTAAATAGCAACCAACTCTAGCAATGAACATTTTCCACCTAAATTGACTCATATGGAACCTACATCCTCCTGTCCATTTTTAAGTTTACTCACCAAATTATATCTACGTTAATAATAGCATGATTTGCTCAGTAAATTAAATAAGAGGCAATGATGAAATTACTCATATTATTTACATTTTTATTGCTAATACTTTCAGTGACAGTTTCATGAAAACTCGTGAAGATTTCATACTATTTTGACATTACTTATAACTATAAAATTCATTGGTCGACTTCTGAGATGTAAAAGAGAATGATATGTATATTTTGGAAAAAGGTCTTATATATATTTATAGTAAAAATTTGCTAAGAGAAATATATTTACACAAACACGTAATTAGGGACGGGTTAAATTAAAATGTTTATTTGAAAACAAATTAAAACCATCAATAATCCAGATTAACCACAAAATTTATCAAATATTATAATTATTATTTTTTACCTATTTTTTATAAAATAGATAATATGCAGTTGACCGGATGTTGTTTGGGAATTGGGCTTTTTAAATTATTTGTTTATACAAATTTAATTTTCTTGTTTTGCTAATTGGACAATAAAATTATTTAGATAAAATGTACAAAAGTAGATAATGTGTATATCTACATAAGGATGATATATTAAGTGAAAAAATTGAGGATCTTTGTTGATTCTACATTACACACTGATATGTGTAAATAACGACATAAGCCTGTATATAACACAATGATACCGAGAGCTAAGCAATGCTGACGTATTGTTTATGCGTAAAATTTTATTTCATTAGAAAATAGGACGTTACCCTTGTAATTATTTTTGTACATTAAATTTGATTTCGCTAACGGCCATATCAAAAGGCTTTGAAGTGAAGAGGGGATTTGTGGCATATGAATGAACTTCATCTCGTATTGACATACAACAGAGGTTAATTTCAATTAATGTATACTGTGCTGCCTCTCACTCATAATGAGTTTTTGGTTTTGCAATTAAAAATGACGTATCAAGAGTTATATAAACTAGAATCAAAATGTTTAATCATTTACGATTTTAATTAAATCAGGTTGTTCTTGTTATTAAATATTATGTATTTGAAATGTGGACGTATTAACATTAATATTGTAAAAAGGAGTTAAGGAAATAATTTAAGATAATATTTGTAACGTTTATAAACACTGAAGGGCGAAGAATACTCTGTACTGCTCGCTGAAGTTAGGCATTTATAAACAGCACAAGTGTTCTTCCGTTACTCACACTTTCTAGTATAGTTTTAAATTTGCACTAAATATGTAGAAACAAAATTTGAAATAAAAATACTGTATTTTTCTTTTTACGTAATTTTTTACACATTGTAACTTTTCAATTATTACATTTATGTCACAACTATGAAAGTAAAAATGTTTTTTATATCCACAAGTGATGAGATGGTAAATATTTTATAAGTAATTAAAATCACCTTAAAATGAGTATAGTTTATAGTACTTAATATCATCAATATTGGATTAAATTTTAATGGAGGAGATTGTCATAATATTAACACATATTTTCAATTTGTATTATTTTCAAAGAAAATTTAAATTAATTTATCTTCATTATATGTATATTTATAAAAATATTGTATCTATTTTTCTACCATGTATTTACATTTTAAATTTCATCTATATAAATTTAATATTTACCAAATAAGATTAGCCATTTTCAAAATCTTAACTTGTTTATTGATATCATTCACGTTTCACTTGTAAAAACTACAGGAACGTAACTGATTACTGCTTTTTTTTAAAGGTCACTAAAAACCAACAACACGGTCTTTAATACCTAGAAAATCATCTGTTTTAACTTTAGTGTTCGGCTTGTGTAGTTAGTGTTACTTGGTTACTTGTGTAACGTTAGTGTTACTTGTGTGTTAGTGTGTATTTTGGCACTATTTCACCGAAGCATTACAAGTTTACGTAAAGTATCGTAATTTGTTTATATACATGTACTTAAAATATGTATAAAAGTATTGGAATTGCCATCAGTCTCAAAATAACTATATAGTCTGTATTCGGCTAAGAAACGTTGAAACGTCTTTAAAATTATGGTCGATTCTGTCACGATAGATTGTCTTGAATAACTTTAGAAACACGTATGTTCTTGTGGACTATTCATTCTTATTGTAGGCACGGACAAAAATTATGCAAAATGAATTGTTTTACATCGAAGAACATGTCTTGAAAATGTATTCCAATGATGGCTGCTCCCGACAACGCCAAATAATTTTTAATCAACCGCCATCAAATTTTCTTAGCCTTGATAAGAGAGTTTGCTTAACTAGCTTCCTCCGTTGTGGTTTCAGTTATGGCATGCACTGCTGTTGCTGTGCAATAGATGCAACGGAATTTTATATTGATTGAGCGTTGCCGAAATACCGTGTACACCGGTGAACCTGGTATTAGTATTTAAAGGAGAATAATCACAGCCATACCGGTATAAAAGACTACATAACTACATAATACATATCATGTATTCGACCTCTTTCTCTTTATCTATATATACCGTATATATCTTTTTACAAATAAAGAATTTAATTATGAGTTTATAGTCAAATGATTTTCAACAATTTAAAATAATTACAGAGCAGTTGACAGTGCAACCGAATTCTAAACCATGATCACATACTTTATATAAATACTACATAAAATTATGTATATAGACTATCCACATAGACTATCCACAGTCTCCCTTCAAGTGAGAAAAGAAGTCAAGAAGTCATATCTGATCACGGTCCTAGTCAAGAAGTCATATCTGATCACGGAAATGTTTTGGTTTATATATACATTAAAATCAACGTTCCACGATGATAAAATATCTTCTGATTTACACATTGATAAACAGTAAAAAAACGATGTGTTAGTAAAAAATATTTTAATCTAATTTTGCTGCGAAACTATCAATGTATAAAGTTGAATATATAGAATATTGAATAGACCTATTTCACTTTCTGTGATTTAGTAAAACGGAAAATAAACGAAAAGCAGCGCGATGAAGACAGGCAGAGTTCTTCTGCGGAGCCTCATGAGCAATTCTGAAATAAACAAAGTTGTATCCTATGCATTACTGCAATATGTAATTTATATATATATATATATATATATATATATATATATATATATATATATATATATATATAGAAATATGCACGGTAAATGAATCTACAAATTTTGCATAGCAAATGGGTATACTAATTTCACAGGGCAAGTCAATCAATATTAAAAAAAATTAACTGAATTGCAAAATAAACTAATGTTAATAAATTCTAGTCAATTTTGATTACCTTAAAAATTTCGAAAATACGTAAATAATATGCCAAATAAAAAAAGTTTTAGACAGACGCTGAGGGAATTTTTCAGTGTTTTTTTTCCGGAATTTCAAAATTTATTTCTGAATTTATTGAAAATATTTTGAGCAGAGGATGAACTTACGAAAACAGAAATTAAAATGTTTACAAATAAACCATTTTGACAGAAATACTTTCGTCTTTTTTCAGCTATTGGTGAAGATTAGAGATAAATATAAAAATATTGTAATAGATTACTTAACTAATTGTAAGCTGTTATTCTGGGCCGGTTATATATCTGCTGAACGTTAAAACTGATGTTAATGACGATGATATTTGTAATATTTAATATAATTAGATTAGAGATATAATATATTATTTGCTTAAAAATTATTATTTGAGTCGGCCCTAGTCTATTGAGTATATAATACATGCAACCAGATATAATTTTGATAAAAGATAAAAAAAAAATAATTATGTTATACAAAATTGATTATTTGTATCCATACTACTAACTCTACGCATATTTTGAAACCAATGGAAAAAAAAACTGTATAACAAATATTCAGTATGAAAGCTGAACATCACGTATCGTGGAATAGGATGAGATAAAATGCCAGTGATTATTTAAAATTGTAACAAATTGTAATGATTTTGGTTTTATTATAATGATGATATTTTAAATACCGCTATTAAAGTAGCTAGTAAAAGCAAAATAAAATAAATGTAGAAAATAAACATTTTCAATATTCATAAAGAGTTAATGGTGTTTTGATTGCCGTAAAAGAGAATTAATTTGACAAAATGCAGATTTTATAGGGCAGATTAAGAGAATCGGAAGATTACTTCCAAGAGGAAATGTGATGTTAAATACCAAATCTGAGCAAAGAAGTCTCATCGAAACACTTATCATAACAATGGTGCAAATGTGACAATAATTTAAAAACAGTACGCGATGCGATGATAATAACCACGTAATGCGGCTAACATTTGGCACAGCACACGTACTTCGTGTGACGCCGCAAACATCTTCCTTAATATAAGCCACTTTGGCATGTTTCTCAATATCATTTGCTAAAGTAAAGAGTCATCAAAATTAACAGTCGGCCAAATCTCAGCGACGCCCGGGTGCATGGGAACGGCATGAACACGCTTTAATATAAGTAAAAAACACGTTATCTTTATGTTAAAATAAAGTGTTTGCTAAAAGATAGTTACCGTTAATAAAACGCGTGAAACCGATTAACCGAAGTGTTGTTTGCTCAATTCTTTAATGAATACTCTTTTAATGTCGTTTGTTTCTTTTCACACCGCTTGCCCCCCAAATGACTTCTGCTTAAATTAGGTCGATCGTTCAAATGGTTATGAAATATGTAAATGTAAATGATATATTTTACCTTAAATTTGTAAGCAGGTACAGTTACAGAAACTAAAATTTATAATCACTCTTTGTATTTATTGTAAATACGTTTATGAAAACATTCCGCCGAGAACATTTGTAATGAGTCTAAATTTAATTAATTGTTGAAACTTATATTCAATAAAATCTGAAAATAGTTAATAGACTAATTGAAAAAGGGTTCCGTTGTATCAATTTCGATTGTACTTTAAATACTATTTAATATAAAGTTTACAATTCAATTGAAAATCAGTGCATTGAATTTATATGAGGTACTGCACTTACTACTATGTAATCAAACAATAAAAACGTTTCGTGCTTATTATATTGAAAACAAATTGATTTATAACATTCTTCTTCCTTCTCTTCTTTCATTTCCTGCTGAAAAATTTAATAGAATAACCTCAAATTTATTCGAAAATATATTTTGAAAAATGGAGAAAGTACGTTTCCTATATCAAAAACGAATGAACCAAAATTTATTAGTTTCATATTTCTTCTGGCTTCTTAAAACTTACAAATTGTTAACATATTGATGAAATACTATAATGTGAATTTTGGTCCTTTTTATGTTAGCATTAATAAAATGTTTAAATTATGTAACTAAAAATATATATTTGTAATGTTTCAATACCAAATTTGCTTAGTTTTTATTATGGATTATAAGGAAAACTTACTGTAACTTTACGAGATTGCGAATTTGATATTGTCTGTTAAAAAAATTTTCCCATTTTACTATCATTTGTTTTTTTTTCAAATAAATCAATGAAAGAAAACAAATTAATACCTTTTGTTTTTTAATTTCTTAATATTTCATATAACATTAATCCACCCTATTCATTTACCCTCAAAATTACAAATAACCTTCATCAAATTCAAACCAGATGAATAATATTTTAAATCTAACAATAAGGATAAATTATTTAGGATGCTATTCTATGTTCATGATGTAATACTAGATCTATTGTTCAAAATTCAACATATATTTTAGGGTTTTTGTCATTTAATGGATGACTAGTTATCCATAGTTATTTTGATTTCTTCTAAATTCTATTAATTTTCTATAATATCACTTAAATATACCAATTTATTAACCGATTTTGTCAATATTTCGTTTAAAATAGCATACACATGAATTTCTGATGAAGATTATTACGTTGAAAAAGTCGATGCGCTTCAACATAATTTTATAATATCCTCGTTCAGATTATACGGTCAAATGGTAATCACAGCTTCTTAAAAGTAATTTACAGAATTTTGAATTTTTTAAATTTTGTTTTAATGTCCACTATTTCCGTATTTCAGAAAAAGTAAGTATACTAGATACCCCCGTTTAAATAATAATGGATGAGAAAAATTCTGGAAATGGGGCCGTTTAACATATTATTCAACGATTTTTGTGACTGAGTTTAGAGTGTTGAAGGAAACCAAATGCGTTTTAAATATTTCTAAAATACGTTGAAAATCTATTGGAAATTTGGATATTTTCATCAAGCTAAATCATCATTTATCAATAAATCAAGAAATTAGTTCATCTTGGCCAATTGATGATATATCATCAAATTCGAACCGGACCATATTTAATAATAGTATTCACAAATGAAACGGTTTGTGAGGCAATTTTTATTACCTTAAAACTAAAGGAATTGAATGTAAAATATTATAATTTCATATTTTGAAATTGTAATTAATACACACGTAAGCATCAAATCCAACGATTGTTTGAAATTTGTCATTTTAAAATAACATTCATTTATTCAATCAACTAATGAATTCAAATGTTCAAATAAATCGATGGTAATATTCAAATATCAGTTGCATTTGTTGACCAAAACAGTAATAATTTTCTGTAGTTTAATATGACTGAAAAATGTTTTAAAAAATACATATTCTTATATTCATTATCATTATTTGATCAACATTTGGAAAAAAGTAGTTCATACTTTAATCTGTGTCTTAGGCGTTATTTCAGCGTTAAAATGAAGCGACTTGAAAAGGATCATGTTATATATATCTGAATAGATTTCAACAGATGTCTCACCGTAATATTGTAAAAAAATGTCTCATCGTAATATTCATACTTAAATTCATGATTATAACTAAAATGACATTTTATTAAATATTTTTCTCCTCATATATTCGAAGAATTATTTATTTAAAAGTGTATTGTTATTGTTAGTGGGATAATACCAAGTTTTGCTCTTTTTGTTCATATTAAATTTTAAGAAACAATAAAATCGGATAACCTTTTGACACTCGATGGTTACACTGACTTATATTAAATTAATATTTCTTAAATACATAGCATTAATAATTTAAAAGGCTGGTACAAATTATTTTTCGGTAATTAATAAATTTATAGTTCGCCAAAATTTATACTTATTTATACAGCTCAATTTAATTTTATCGTTTTTGGCATTCTGGATTAATAAGTTGCTCTTACAATTACTTGCATGTAAAACCCTAAACATTTATATGTTAATGGGTGTATATATAACAGACATCACATTTCAGATATGTAAATCACCCCTTACTAAGTAAACTTCGGCTCGTTTCCTTGATTGATTCATCCAAGAGAAGGGATTACATGTCCTTAAATATGCAAAGCTTAATACTCTCTTAAATACGTCAGTCTCCATTCGCTCAATCACTGTGTACATACTCGTCGTTTCCGCGCTCGCACTAAATGAAGGGGATATCTTCTTGAGTGTATCGACTAATAAAGATTGATAGGTCGCAGAACTAATCAGGGCTTCGTCACTCAATCATTAATTTTGTGCGACAAAGCTCCCAATCAACTTAAGGGTCGTAAATAATTCACACGTAAGAAATCGCATAGAATAAACCGCATAAGATCTTGGGAAATGAAATGAGCGTCTGTCATTTGTTATTGACGCCAGTTTTCTGATAAGTGCGCATGTAGCTTTGATAACTCTGTCGACAATCGTTAGATATGCCAGTCATAGGTGTTCATTATTTGATGGGAATTTAGATTTCCTTTACTCAATGTGGTTATACAGCGATAAGCTAAAAATTAGTTTCTTGCATGGTTTTTGGGCTACGTATCATTTTAGATTATAACAATTTTAGTAGTATGGATAAACATGTAATAGTTCGTACTATAATATTTTTTATAGCACAATTGGTTTTACATAAACATATCCAATAAAACCTACTGTAAAAAATGGTGTGGTGGTTGTTTCTTCATATTGCGGCCTACAATTTACGTTCTCATGTAATGATTGTCTAAAATGTTTGTTACTGACATCATAGAATTTTCGAAATTTACATTATTATAGTTTTACCTTAACGAATTTTATCAAAGGGATCTCAATTCCTATTAAAATTTTATTTACCGATTATATTTTCTTCCAAAATTTACAGATTGAATTTAGTAATTCAACATTAAAATAAAAATAAAATTTGTTTAGAAATGATCGAGTGTATTTGAATATCCTTAGATTTGCTCCACCTGATGTATTTATCATAGGCGAGTAAGAAAAGGAGAAATATACAGCATAGAATAAATTCCCATAATAGGTATTTTTTAAGTTTCAAGTTTTGATGCATTTTTAACCGATAGGATTAAATTAATTCTACCACTATCTCGATAATTAAATATTACGGAGAATGCATTTCTGTAAGCCACTTGATTAAACTCAGCTGGAATATATTAGCGAGTCAAGCATAATCGGGAAATAAATGAATATATTTGGTAAGTGTGTTTTAAATTATGCGCGTTAATTTAAAATTACTAAACAATTCAGCATTTGTTTCATGAATTTGGAATGCAGAATGGTCTTTCAGTTATGGAGACATAACTATACTGAGAAGTTGGGATCACATACCGAAAAATGGTGACAAATATACAGTAAAACCGAAAGAAGGAAGGCTCGTTTTTTGTGGGTAAGGACGCTATCGAGATTATAGAAGTTGACTTGCATTTATTCCACGAAACAATTACACTTATTGTTTTGTATAGTTGCAAGTAATAAAAAATTGGTTGCTGATAGTTGTTTTACAGGGGTCGGTAAAAAGGATATGGTAGAATAATGAATAAAATGTTTGTCGTTTTTATTATTATTTAATTTATGTTTAACACTTACTTACTTAATTTCGTAGTCTTTATTTTATTCGTAAGAAAAAACCGAATGAAGTACATTATTAATTCTTGGTAGTTTTGTAGTAAGATATAATTTTGTAATAAGTATGTATATATACAATGGTTTCTTAAAGTCATAGTTTTACTTTCATACAGTCGTTATAATTTTAGCGTGAACGTTTATATTTATATTTAGGAAACAAAATAAGCTTCCATCACATGTACAACATGTGCAATTTTATGTGCGGAAGACGACCGACTATGACATTGACCCTCATGCGTCTCTCCGCATTTAAATTGCTTATTCAAGTAGGTAAACCACACACACCACTCGACACTTTATCTCTTTTATGTCTATTGCACTAATGTATGTATGGGTGGAAAATTTTATTGAACACGTAACATCATTTATTTGTATACCAAGATGTATTTTGCTGTTGTTTTAATAACAAAAAATAAAATAATTTAAGAAAATTTTAAAATTGCATATTTTTTGATTAAGTGGAATAACTCCAATGAAATAAAAACTAAATGCTAGTTCAAGTCAATCCTATGTTTTTTATTAAATTCCCTCTCAATTAAGTTAATAGTTTTTACATGGTGCGTCTCCAAATAAACGCAGAAAGAGAGAAACAACCAAACATGTAAACTGACAAATACAGAAAGATTTCAAAAACGATATTTTTGTGCCCTGTTACTTTTATTATGTACAATAAATAATTCTTCATTAAATATCTTGACAATGCAGGCAGGCCAATTCCATAGTTTTATTATATGTAGAAATAAGTGAAAATAATAACTTAGCAATTGACTAATAATTAAATTAATTACTACTAAACTCTTCGCATTACGACGTGCGGAGATGTATAATAATGACATATATAGCTCACTATTGAAACCGATAATTAAAATAGAATATATTTTAGAGATAACAATTGGGCACTACTTTGCAATAAATACACGCGACGCTGCACGTCACGGACAGAGCGACGAAATTGTAGCAAGTGACTTGTAAAAAAGGATAAGTTAAACACAATACAAAGTCAACTGACTCCATGCGATGAATTAATTTAATATGAACTTTAATGAAAGAGAAGAGGGAAACTCTCAGCTCCTCAGACTCTATTTCCGAATAAATATAATGGCGAAACTTGAATACAAAGTCAGAAGTTTTTCAATTACTCAAAATGTTTCTATAGTGTTAAATATGAAAACTAAACGTTCATTACTTTGCTTTTTGTCTCCGGTTATGCGGAATCTCGTCAGCCTCTGTCGGGAAAATGGTTTCCTTTATTTAGTTGTCCGCTTTGTCCGAGTCTGATATCAAGTTTTTTTTGACTTCTATGATGCGTCAACAAACATTATTTGACATTCGTCTTTGTCAAAAGGCGACGATAGCCTCTTTATCAAAATAATGATTTTGATAAAGAGGATTTTTAAGGAATTATGTGAAAAAATCTCTTGGTAATTATTCCCGCTAAACGTTTGTTGAAAAACAAACCTTTTGGGTTTAATGTTGCGACAATTATTTCTTTGAAGTATTTTTAAATTTCTGTGTACTAAGTAGAAAGAAAGGCATACTTTCCTGAGACATATAACATATATAAGTATAAATTTATAAATACAGCACACGTTGTCATAAATTTTGTCCTGAAATATATTCGCAATTAAAAAATATTCAGTTGCAGAAATAATACAAAATTTATTTTGTTTCATGAAACAACACAAAACTGGTAACTATGATAGCCTGACTTATGATTTTTTACTGTATTCAAAACTTATTAAAGTCAATCCTCTTCAAAATACTTAAATCTATTTTTGAGGGTATCACCGTTAATAAGTTTAAATACAGTGAGTACTCTCCTTATGTTTGAATATTCTGTATAATAATGTCCATAGCCAACTAATTGGTATTATCTATCATTCTACGATAATACATCGTTATGTTTTCGACTAAAAAGAACCAGTTCGTTGTGTTTTATGGAAACATGTCGGACCAATTCACATTCATTTTTCATAGTTGTAAATTAGATAGAATAGAACCATCAAAATAAATTGATCCAGCAAGTTACGCATTTTAATAACACATGGTGATCGGTCACTCGCGATAGTACATTTACGTTAGGCTTCGATTTTAAACTCTCTAAATGTTGCCTGAAATCACTTTGACGTTTTCAAAACGAACCGTATCGAATATTTGTCGGAGACGAACATATATTTAAACCGATGCTTTACAGACGATTTGATTTCTTGTAACTTTATAAGACAAGAGTTATAAGATGGAGAATACCTTGATAACATCATTATAACCATTTTTTCACATTGTCACAATGCGTCTAGCAAAACAGGTATAAAGTTCATATCTTTTTGCGCTTTAAATGAACATAAAAAATATTTTTAGAACGTTTTAAATGAACATAAAAAATAATTTCCATAATTAAAGTATTTTCACTGTGACAGTATTTCATCTAATGAAAAAAAAATTGTGTGAATAGATGTATATTTATTTCACCTCTTGATAATAAACTAAAGTTTTATATTAAAATTCTTTGAAACTCTTATGTCCCTCTCTTAATTTTTTGCGATAATTCACTTTTCTTCCGTGCGATTTATTAAGGGTCATTTTGTGAAAAGGAGCAATTTTACACCTTTATTTTATGATTTTCACTTCAGTTTCAATTTAAATTATTGACTCTTAATAACGTATATACGTCTGTGTTAATGATTATAATAAATAGGTTAAAGTTAAAAGGGAAATCATTTTTTTCTTATTTTTCTATAGATGTTTTCCTAAAGTTACTCATGTCGTCGTAATATTTAGTTACTCAATAATGAAGGTCTCTTAATAAAAAAAATTAAAATATTTTCAGCAATGCAACCATTGCTGAAAATATTTTAATTTTTAATTAAAATTAGTTAATACAAATTTTTTTTAATTATATGATTTCCCGCAACGGATATCAGACATATTAAAGTACTGAGACTTAACGCATGTTTCATTTCGAAGATTTATTCCTCAATATGGAATGTAATTTTAAATATAATTCTCTTTAAGGCTCGATTTTGAAACCACAGATAAAGTGATAGACAAACGTACAAAGTAAATTAATGTCTATTACGAGTTGTTGTCATAATATCTTAAAACAAGATAATAAATTTCCCAAAATGTATACCTATATTGTAATGAAATATTCATTTCCGTAAGAGAAAATTCATAGTGAATAATAGACGTAAAAATAAACTTAAACGCATAATTTTAAACAATTCAATGTCTAAGTGTACCTCTTACAGTCCGAATTTTCCTTAAGTTTGCTTGTTAGTCAGTTTTAAATATTTACGCTCTTCTCATAAATCAAATTCCTCGAAGCGATAGGTCGAATCACTGCCACCTCAGCGGAACTTCACAATCACGATGTCTTGAAAAATGCTACAAGTAATTCACATAGAGTAGTGTAACTTGTACATTAAACAGCAGAACATAGTTCCGCCCGCAGCGGATGTGATGCCGTCCGGCGACATCGCAATTTGTCGGCCGTGGTTGTTTCCGTTTCTGCGTTTTCCGGTTCGATTTGTACTTTGTTTACTGAGCATTGTGTTCTTGTTATAAATTGTGAGATCTCCTAGGGTTTAAGAATATATTCTTATTGTTAAAATACAATATTAAAATTATTATTACAGATTAAATTATTCTCGCTATTTTCCCCAAATATTTATATTGGATTTCGTGTCACGGTGACTATTACAGGTATTATTTATTAAAATTTAACAATGTTGGAGGACAGTAGGGGTGAAACGCGAATACGTCAGTTCAGTGAATTGGATACGTATTAGGAAAGTTAAAAATTAAATTAAATTAGAAAATAAAAATAAAAATTAAAGCGAGGTAAATATTTTATTTTAACTTTATTCATCATCTACATCGATGATTTCCTGCATTGTCCTCGAACTACGCCAAGTACCACTTCCAAATTACATTTACTTTCTCATTCGTTATAATTCAGACGACATTATGGGAAAGCTAATAATAGGCTCTTTTTGATGATATCTGTTTTACACAGTCATATATGTATATTTATATATATATATATATATATATATATATATATATATATATAAATATATATATATATATATATATATATATATATATATATCAATGTACACAATTAAAAATTTATATTTAATTTTTTTCATTATAATTGAAATTGAATTACTATGAGTTAACTCGATTAGATCTTATGAACAATACTAAGACAAATATCGTTCTATTACAGCTTGAAGAGGTATATATACTAGACAGAGTAATATTAGATTACGGACGGCTTGGGGAATTCAGCTTAAATTGTGGAATTTAACGGAAAGATTAAGAAGTGTCGAATTAATAGAAAACGCAAAAGATTTTATATTATTTTGAAAAAAAAAATGTTGCCGATTGTATTTGGTTTCAACGATTTTTTTTAATTTTAACCAAAACATTTTAACCAATCTATTTACATAAATTGGTATGACTTACTAATGTATTACTTAGATCAACTTGTTAACTAATTAGTGTTTAGTCAAATCAAATTAAAGTAAATCCGTTGAAACTATTATAAAATGTATTGCTTCCAAAACTGTAAATATGAATTAACTATTGATTCTGAATAAGACCTAAAATAAATTTAAAAATATCCATAAAACCACAAGGTTCATGTTTTCCAATATTTCGGCGTAAAAAATTTACACATAATCGTAAAAAATTAAGGTCCATATAATACACGATAAAGCCGTGAAAATCGTAATGATGTCAGGACTGGTCAGACGACTCCAAACTATGGGTCGACTTCATAACTGAAGAATCTCCGTGACCAGCTTCCAGCTGATGATGAATCACCACACCCTAATTTTTCTAAATGGCAGATTTGTGTCAGTTTTAGGCAAATCAAAACTTTAGAGACTATTATTAACTGACCTTATCATTCAAACTAGATCACTCACATGTGCCATTCATTACTGGGAAGTTCTCCGGCGACCCTCAAATGTCATCCTCAAATTTTAACCAAATTCTCATGGCAAATTTCGAAATAAATAGCATCATAAAATTTTTTTGTAATGGCCAATGATTCATAGCAGTACACATAAAACAATACATTCGAATTTGAGGAGTCCCTCATTTTTAAATCGGTTTAATATATATGTATTACCATTTCCGCTATAATAGTGGCAGTTAATTTTAAAAATAATTCACTTGTTTCCCTCGTTAATATATTTATCATGCGTTTAACTCCATAAAAACTCCGTAAAAACTTTCCCAGTTTTGTCTCCATTCAACTGTTTAAGTCATTTATTCATAATATTTACTAATGTAACAGGCAGCTAGTAACAAGTCACCAAATTTCGCTGCGCAATGTCGATTGGGAATCATAGCAAAACTTTCTGTTATACTTTGATGTGAATTTGGCAAGTTTCTCTGCCGAACGTATCTACGAGTAGTTTTGAATGCATTGTTCTTCAAGCGACTGCTGAGTTACAATTCAAGTCAGTTTAATACTGTGGAACTTGTTATAGACCAATTAAAATATAGACTCCGGGAATGTCGCATCAATTTTACACGGAATATGGCCTTATATGGGTGCCAATTCCTCTTTTTTTAGAAAATGATTTAACTGTGAGATAAAAATAGAAAAGGGAATTTAATATATTTGACGCATTGTTTCTAATAGGTGACTTAATGTTTTGTTCCAAAATTTTAATTGTAAAGCTATTATTTTCTTACAAAAAGAAATATTCTTACGAAAAGAGATTAAGATCCGTCAAGAGACCGGTCATGATTTTAAAACATTTTGTCTTAATTAGTTTTTAATTAAAAATGTTTCGTTCATAATTTTCTTTAGAAGACAAGGTAGGCTTTGATCATCAGAAAATCATGTGTGGCTAAGCAAAATGAGAGTTATCTAAAGCTATCGTCATTAGTTGACTCTGCTCGGATCGATACTTGTAATTTATTACTTTTTATGGCGATTTCAGTCATATTATCGACGTTTAACCCACTGTGGTTTTTGCGAACACACATTAAATATTCCAATCTTTGTTACCCTCGTATATAAATTTAAGTATTATTCAAAGAGACTGTTTTTAAATTTATAAAGAAATCGAAAACGTTTTTCCATAATTTTAATTTGTGTACTTGTGAAATATGCCCAAAAATGCTCAAAAAGATGAGACTCGTCACCTCCCTTTAAACAATTCTGAACTAAAAGCCATGAAAAAATACGGTTGCTAGAATATCTGTAAGAATTATAAAGAAGTAATGCACATATCGCAGGTCTTATAGTTTTTGAGAAATTGATAATATTTTTACGCCTGTGAAAGATATATTAGGTGATATATATTGATATGTTGAAAATTACTATCAATATTTATAAATAGTTTAATAGTGCATCTTTGCACTTTTGAATATTTAAATTTTTCATGTTTAAATAAGTGTAGAATCCTCGTAGTTTGAGTAAAGTTTCTCTTAAGTTTTCTTTATAACTTAAAAGTATACACATTTATGAAAAATTAAAACATAATGCTTTCTCTGAAACACTTATTAGTTAACATTCGTTTTAAATATGATTAAATCTGTTAGGAAGTACGTAAATATCAATAATAGTTTTACGACCTATCTCCATATACATAATCCTGTCAGGGCGACGATTTTGTAAAGTGACTTAACATTGACATCGGTTTGATGTTAATTTTAAGTCACATTAAAATGCCAATGGGCATTTTATTAGTCAGTGTACAATATATTCTTAAACAATATTTAAAAATTTTCTTTGGTCATATTTATATGAACGTCATCCATTATTTCATGTCTTTTGCAGGATTTAATTAAGCAAAAAATATTATAACCTGCGACATTTAAATTGATGGTTGGTTGTAAGCAGCGTAACCTAGATTTACGCTAATGGGTTTTTAATTCGGGAATTAAGGACTAGTTAATTATTGTAATTTCAAAAACATTCAATAGTTAAATGTAAAATGTATTAGTAACATTGATGCATAATAAAACATGAATAAAAATTTAGATTTATAAAATTATGTATCTTTAATAGAAATTTTTGTGAAGAGACTTATTATCATTTCAATTTTTTTTGCTGTAAAGTTAGTTATCAGTGGGCAATTGAATTGAAAATTTAATAAATAAACTGCAATTAATTAGAACTTTTGTGTATTTCAAAGAGAGAATATAATTGCTGTTCAAATGAAGAACCAGCTAAGTATAGATAAAAGAGCGTATTTCCAAATCACCCGTGTCACAGGTTTTGACATTATATTGTAAAATGTACTGCATTTGACACGTCTAAACGCAGTGCTATTGCCATTTTCGTTCACAATATCAATTATATTGTAGCAGCATAGAAAAGCTATTTGCGCACCTAAAAGAATTTCAATTAGTCACGAACTGTTAAACTGCAAAATTTGAAAGATAGGCAGGGCATGGCAGCCCAGAGGAATTTTCTTGAGTTTGTAATTATATTAATACGTTCTTACTTTCTTTTAGTCGGGGGTGGGGAGGGGGGTTAAAAATTATTTAATCTTTTTTCAATTACAATGACTACATTCGTCGTGGTTTTTCTTCAAAATGTTTAATTTTGTTGTTTTTATTTTATACTTTTCGAATTAAAACGTTTATTCAGAAAACCGTATAAGAATAGGTTTAACTATTTTGAAGATAAATGGAAACATTCATTTGTAAAAAAAGTTTACTGCGCCCCCTGACGAGTTAAGTTTACTACACCTATCTAAGAAACATCGCCGATTAGTTCCAAATATTTTGTAGGAAACCGGGTCTAAATTTGTTGGTGATAAATTGGAACATTCGTTTGCAACAAAATATTGCAGCGCCCCCTGGTGAACTAACACCATAACACCTATCTAAGAACTATTGCCAATTAGTTCCAAACATTATGTAGAAAACTATGTCTAATTCGGTTAAACCGTTTTGGAGATAACTGGAAACGTTAGGTTAGAACAAATTGTTTATTTCGGCACCCCCTGGTGAGTAACATCATAACCCTTATCTAAGAACCATCGCCGATTAGTCCCAAATATTTTGCAGCAAACCGTATCCAAATCAGTTAAACCGTTTGGGAGATAAATGGAAACATTGGTCTGCACCCGCAAACAAACAAACCATCTCTCACCCTAAATGCCTTTACCTCCTCCGTTCCATCGTGGGTAATAAATGCATGATTCGAAAAAAATTGTATCTCAAAAAAGCGGTATAGCGTTGATGGTAACAATTAAGTGAGTATATTTTTGGGTAGAATTTATATATTGTATTTTTATATAATTTATTTTAATAGTCACAGTAATTTTATAAAAAGAAAAATTGTATTTCTTGTGTCTGTTTTTAGTATATACCACAAAACCGGTTCATTCGATTTAAATTAAAATTTCACTTTCGTGTTTATGTAATTTATGTAATTCAAATTAATAAAGGGTATGTATTATTTTTTTAAATCGCAATATTTGAATTATATACAAAAATATCAAAGACTTTATTAATATTTATAAAAAAAATCCACGATTTATATCGTTAATTATTATAGATTTCTTGTTATAATCCTCTCAACATTGCAGTTTTGGGTTCGAGGAATATATGAATAAACCATTCAAAATACTGTTTATAAAGCAACCATAAATTATTATTACGTTAAGAAGAAAAAAAACTTCTTTTCTCAAGTAAAATATCACAAATCACTTTCAAAAAATTGTTCGGTAATAAATAATTTACTCCGACGCTCAGTGCACATTGCTTCGAATTACTGAAAACAATTTTAAGAATCTAACCTGACAACGGAGCGATTGACTGTCCGCATATTTTTGGTTAAAATTTCTTATTTTATATATTTTAGCACTGTTCATCGGAAATTTTAATCAACATTTATAGGCGACATGTCAATTAGCGTCCTACTGCATTTTGTGCAAATTGTTTGTGGAGATAAAAGAATATATATCTTCTAGAGTTGTCTTAACGGTATGTGCGTTCAGTACAGGCCTTTTTCTTTTTACGCTATGGTGCAGACTGTGAGTCTGACATTTTTTTAACTGCATTTTATGTAAAATGTCGGAAGCATAAAGTTAGATGTAAAAAAATTCAACCTAAAACGTTTATATGCAATACATACATTGCATATAAACCTAATACGTTTATGTGCGATGTATATATATAAAACTATGGCGGCCTTATTGAAATTGAAAAAATACATATCGATAAATCGAAATATTTGAAATTGCGCTATCGTTCTAATTAAGTCATAATAAATAGAATAGTTACGATTATGAATATATCATTAGATAATTATTTCGCTTCTTTATCCAATTTGTATATCAGATACTTGAATATTATCGTAGGGCTTTCAAATGTTTCCAGCATTTATTATTATTTTATTAACGGCTTATATATATATATATATATATATATATATATATATATATATATATATATATATGTACACATATATACATATGTAAACATATTAGGATATATTTTAATTTATAAAAAAATCCAGTTGTAAATATGCCCTCTTTATTTTATACCATCCCCGGAATATTTTTAAGTATAAGCTATTATTATATGCGTGTGTTGATGTTTTACTACCATGCCAAATTTAAATTTCCTACCACAAGCTGTTTCTGGGAAATATGGTTGTAACCTAAAAATATGTGTGATCATATAAGGGTTCCATTTTTTTCCTTCTGATGTACGGAACCACAAAAAACTAATCAATGTGAGTATTATTTGAAGATAATTTTAAAAAAAATTTTAACCAAAGAGCATAAAAAACACTGTTGGTAGAATGTGACTAAAAATTATAATAATGCATTGCGTTTTTCAAAGATCTTAGTGTTTTGAAAAATACTGCTTTTGAAATATTTACAGCTGTAAAAGGTACAAGAGGCAAATAATATTATATGATAAAAAATAAAATAAAAAATTATAAATAATTGAATAGAAACACTTTGGTCTGTTAAATATTTAAACTTTTAAATATATGGAATCCTAAAAATTTTAGTTCTACTCATACTTTACAGGATTTATTTTTTAAATCTAATTCCTGAACCTACTTTACTTTTAAACTTGGAAGTGTAGACATTTAACAAAGAATAAACGATAACAAGCTAAATCACCTATTATTTAACATTCGACTTACGTAGGATTAAATCGGATAGAACGTATATATTTATCAAAAATAACTTTACCTTCCGGCTTCACATACGAATGCGTATTCCTGCCAAGTCAACAATCTGATAATGTGACTTAATATTAGCATCAATTTGATAAACGCCACAGGGAATTTGTATCAGTCAATATACAAAATATTCTTAAACAATATTTCAAAATCTTATATGTGCAGTGCCTAATATTGCATCTCTTTCCGACTCATTTAAGCGAAAATAATTATAATATGCAAAATTTTAATTTACACTGGTTCGTAAATAGCGTATCCCTGCATGGTCGAATGAACAATGTTTTTTGTGAAGGATCGTTGGGGTTTAAATTCGGGCATTAAAGTGCGCTTTAATAATTGCGATTCCCGAAATGCATTAAATAGTCAATGTAAAGTTTATTTGTTGAAAACAGTTTCATTTCGTAGTCTTAACAAGTTACAATTGTAATTAATAAAATTTTAGACTAATGAAAATGTGTATTTCTGATGGGAATATTTGTTAAAAGGTTTATTTTCAATTTCTCTCGTTATAAAATTTAGAGCAGTTAGAAATGTATTAAATGGTTTACAATTATGATACATTTCAATTGTAGTGTTCATTCATTTCAAATACATGAAATATGAATACTGTTCACGTGAAGAACCATCTAAGTATAGATAAAAGAACGTACACTATATATTTTTTTAAAGGTTTCTTATCTAAAAGTCCTTTTTAGGGTACCTCATACTCATAAGGAAAAAAGGAACCCTTACAGGATCACTTCGTTGTCCGTCTGTCGGCCAGTCAAAACCCTATATCTCTCTAAGAAGTAGATGAGTTGAACTTGTTACTAAGGTGTACAGTCCCTTGGAGCTGTAAAAAATCAAGCTTCTAAGTCAACGGAATCAAGAAGACCTCTCAAAATTTTTGACATTTATGGCGCACATTTTGACAATAGCAAATAAATCAGAACTTAGAGTGTATTTCCCGTTAACCTAGAATAATGAAATTTTGCAGGAAGCAAGGTCTCACACAGAGAACAGGAATACAGAAAAAGCCAGGGAGCAGCATAGGTGAAAAAGAAATATTAAAATCGTTCATTTGAAGTTACATCACAAAATAAAAAATATTTTTCTGGATGTGCGACTCTGAAAGAAATAGTAAGCAATGTATTTTCGTCCCAAAAAATAATAGTTTGTAAATAGTTTAATAGGAATACAATATTCAATTACATATTTCTAAGCGCCTAAATGTTTACGTAACATTTGTAGCGCGAGTTCCATTCGTGCTTTACAGCTTTTTCAAGTAATTAGCAAATGAATCACATACAAAAAAGTTATTTTCAAGTAAATAACTTACTCAAATGTTTAATTCACATCGTTTGGAATTTCCATACAATAATTTAGAATTCTAATATGGCACGAGGCGATTGACTATCCGTATATGTTTTGTTAAAAATATATTTTATATAAATGTTATTCAGCGCCGTTTTCAATATTTTTTACCCAAGTCTAATAGACATTTTCAAAAACTGTAACTTTACAAAGAATCGAATAATTTCCCCAGACACTAAGCATTGAACAGTTAAATAGACAGAACCCGATTACGTAAATCACTTGTCTTCCCGTAAATTATCTTGAACGATAATTTCAACCAGAAACTATAATCTTGGCCAAATACAAATTCATTAAGAACGTGAACAGCCGAATCGACAGCGCCGATCCCGCGATCAGCTGACGAAGGTCAGCCGTCACTCGCCAACTTTGCCCGTTACATCTACAGGGACATTATTAAATCACCATCACATTCCATGGTACTAAATCAATTATAAGCTTATGCAAATGACTTGTTAATTAACTCGACAAACTTGCTCTTTATGAATACTGTAGTTATTTTATGTTTACGTCGTCCGAGTTTAGACATGCTCAACGCCGTTTTGACACGATAAGTAAATCGTATTAACTGGAGCGCGAGAAGTTTTTTCAATTTAGTTCCTGAGCTTTATGAGTAATAATTATGTCGTGATGAATACGGTGAAGATTCGTTTTCTAAGTGCTAATTAAACGCCGTTATATTTCCTGATTTACGAGTATGTTGTGATTTTAAATTATAAATAAATAAATGTGACAATACTTGCATGTACGCGTATTCATTTTATTAATAATGTTGAAATAATTATAAAATTATTTTATATTAAAAGCCACAAGGTAAATTCACGTCTCACTCACCACGTCGATGTTTTAAAGCTCTCACTTGTGTTTTGCTTTAAAATTTGATAAATTTAAGGAGGTGTTGCTTAATTTAAGTCACCATTAAATAATTGATTTCTTTAAATTATTTTTACATATAAACTTAGAGAACTCGTGGAGTTTGAAAATGGAACTCTATTAGTATATTATATTTATTATGACTTCAAAATTACTAAACAAAATTATTGTTATTCTGAATCATACATCTAAAAGTAATATTTTCTCTATTTTAACTAAAACTTGTAAAAATATGATTGGCGAAAATCCCAAAATATGAGAAAGGATGTTGTCCATCTTTAAAATAATAAATGAAACAATTGAAATGTACTTTTATGTTTGTTACAAGAAGCGTTAAAATGAAACAGCTTAACTTGATGATGGATTTCATTAAATTTTCTAACATTTACACCATTTTCACAATGTCATATATAATTGTATATCGTGTATTATCCACTGTCTTTCTTAAAATACACCGGCATGTGTCTATATTTGTATATATACATATATGTATGTATGTATAAATGCAGACACAAATAATTATTTAATCGAATAAGGTTAATTAAATACACGAATCTATAAACAGTGGATTTAATTTTTACATATTATTATTATTTATTTTAGATGTTCAGATTGGATATTCAGTAGATTTTAGGTGGTCAGAAAAAATGTAAAATAGGCAAAATTATAAGTTATCATTGATCGATTTCCTCTTAGTATATAAGGAAAATTTAACGTCATTGGCTCCATGACGCTATGAATAATTGTACAATAAATACCCCCAAGTGTGACTTATAGATACAGGTGGAGAAAAACCTGGACTATATTCTCATAAACTATTTACAAATGTTTTGGGAAATATTTTTAAAACTATCTATAATTAATAAGGATCTATTCCATATTTTGTAACGTCTAACGTTGGACCAGAGCGTTCCATTAGGGTAAAAACTTGTTGGAAACTAACCCCCTGGTTGGGCCTTCTATGCAATAATAGTCGATAATATTAAAAAAAAAGTCTGTAAATTGTTATTGGAGGATCCCAGATTAAACATGTGATCGATACCTGGGACACTGCATATCAGTACAGTACATAGACACATAGGTAATAGTACTTACATTTGAATAAAAAATTAAATACTAAATAAATAAATGAGTGTACTAAGCAGAAATCAGTTTCACTAGACGGTATGAATAGAGGCGTAGATAGAGATGGACACATAATATCCTTTTACATCACAAACATTTCTTTGGATATTGTTATACTTAAGTAAAATGTTTGCATGTGAATTATAATTCTTCCACCATGCATTTTGCTCAGAATAAAATATGAAGAAAATATTTGTTACTTTCACTTGAAAACCACCTAGTATCGCACCTGGATTAAAGCGAGCGACAGGTTATCGCTACCGCGATGTCATCTAGTTGCTTATTTACATTGCGTCGTAATTTATTGTAATTATATTTCATTTGTGATAAACTTTTTTGTCACATAACTTTGACCATTTAGGTAAAAGGGTGGTATTTACGGTCAGCGATGGCGATTAGGTCACTTTGTCGAAACGCTTCGACAAAGAAAAACGAAACGGTAAATTTATATTTCTATATATGAAGATTTCCAAGTTATATCTTTACAAATATTATCACACTGCGGCTCAATATATTTTTAAAGGGGTGACTAAAACTTACAAAAATATTTTGAATGTATTTATCTATTTTTTTATATATTTAGAAGTTTTTCATGTATTTTTGGTATATGTAGTGGAGAAGATATCTTAGTCACATTGAGGTATTTGAACAAATTAACGTCAATCATTACACGATCGTTTGAATTTCAATATTGTATTTATAGTGGTATGTGAATCGAAATTAATGGAATTTGCTTTAAAAGAATATTTACAAACAGATAAAATCTTGGAAATATCACAAAAAAGCTTCAGTAAAAGGGTATGTTTGTTTTGATGCTATTGACACGAGGAAGTGATATTACTGATTTCTATTCATTTGCAATTAGTCGGTGAAGTTTTATTTGCTGTATCAGCATATATTTGTCCCTACGTTATATGCAAGATAACGAAGTTGTGTTTATTTCTAACTAAATGGCACGTCACACGTATACATGGCAGCGTATAAATTATATCTGATATATCCACTTTTTTAGTCAGAGTATACACTGGAGGGATACTTTATAAATATTTTTCAGTGATAATGACAAGCAATCCATTATTTGTACTTGTATAAGTTGGAATTAAACCTTAACTTTAGATGCTAACTTTAAAAATGCGATTAGGGAGGGACGAATTATCAGTTGAAGGTTTTCATTCATAAGATAAAATTTTATATTTCGAAAGTATTTCATTTTCTTTTTGATTTAATTTGTACATTTAAATGTATACATACATACATACATATATATATATATATATATATATATATATATATATATATGTATATATATTTATATATAAATGAGATTTTTTAAAACAATATACTTTTGTAAACTGTTCTTTGATGTTTAACGATGATTTCCATTAGTTTAACTGGGTAATTAATGTTTTAAAGTACATGATTATTTATTAATAAAGAAGTAGAGAGAGCTTTTATTGCAAAAACGAAATATATACATAATGCATTCTAGCTGACATAATCGCGGTATGCAGTATTTAAAACACAGGTGTCATATGTATTGAGAAAATTATATTTAATACTTTGTCTTTTTACACTTTTAATAGACATTGGAAGTAACATTTATGAATCGTGAAAATATGTATTCTTTTTCGGTAATATATTATCTAGAGTAATCGTTATTATTTGAAAGTTAGTGTGCAAAAATTTGGCCAGAAAAATTGATGTGTTAAAGCATCCTTTTACAAAACTTTCTATAATTTTATATTTTTATTATAAATTAAACAATTTAGTTTTGTATGATTATGAAGAACTTTTAAGTAAAATCAGTATATTATTTTCTGCTAAAGATTTAAACAAACACGCTCATTAAAGGGCCATAGCCAAACTAGAAAAGCTTACAGCTTCACCATTTCCGCCTGCCTGTCTGTATGTCAGAGCTGTTTTCTTGCAGACTCTTGGTGGTATAACGCTGAAATTTGACAAAGTTATGAATATTTACAACGCCTACAAAGTTAAAAACCATAACATTTAAAAATTAGGGTACCTCGTTATATGTGAAGTAGGGGTAAATATATACTTTGATTCATATAACCCATTGCACAGGTGCCATTAAGAAGATCTTTCAAAAATATTTGGGTACGTCAAGAAGTCTTTTTCGATACAGGCTTCCGTTTACAAAATATTAAAGTCTAACGTAGTCATTTTTGTTAGAGTTGTACTCCTACCAGATAAACTGCTAATAATATTCACAATAGTAAGTAGTACATATAACGAAATAAAAAGGAAAGTGATTTGAGTATAGTAGCAGCAGTACAAAAATAACTGTGCATTCTAAAATGTACATTTGTCTTCTAATCCGAAGAAAAGTGCACAATGCATTACGCTAATTGCGTACATACGCATAAAATAAAGAAGAAATTTAAAGCAGTTTTGTCTATAGATACAATCGATGACTTTGGACTTTGATTCGACTTTACGTCAGCGGCATTGGGATGAGATGTGTAGTTCGAGTGTAAATGTCGATGTGCCATCGACGATGCCTATATGTAATAAAAATGTTCTTTTTATTATGTTATCTACTTTTAGCTTGCCAAGGTTGTTATAATTTTTCAAACCCGTTTCTATGAAACTAAGTTTTATTTAATTAACTTAAATAGTAACCAACTCAAGCAATGAACATATTCCACTTAAGTTGACTCATATGGAATCTACATCCTCCTGTTCATTTTTAAGTTTACTCATCGAATTATATCTACGTTAATAATAGTATGATTTGCTCAGTAAACTGAAGAAAAGGCAATGATGAAATTATTACATTTTTATTGTTAATACTTTCAGCGACCAGTTTCATGAAAACTCGTGAAGATTTCAGATCTTGACAACACTTCTAACTATCAAATTCATTGATCGCCTTCTGAGATCGTAGAAGAGAATGCTATATATTTTTTGGAAAAAGGTCTTATATATATTTAAAGTACAAATTTGCTAAGACAAATTTATTTACACAAAAGTGCAATTAGGGACGGTTTAAATGAAAAATTTTCTTTGAAAACAAATTAAAGCATCAATCATTCGGATTAACCTTAAAATTTATCAAATATTATATTTAGTATTTTTTTACCAATTTCCTATAAAATAGATAATATGCAGTTGACTGGATGTTGTTTGGGAATTGAGCATTTTTAAATTATTCGTTTACACAGATTTAATTATCTTATTTTGCTAATTGGACAAAAAAATTGTTTAGATAAAATGTACAAAAGTAGATAATATGTATATCTAAATAAGGATAAGTTAAGTGAAACAATTTAGGATCTTTGTTGATTCTACATTACACACTGATATTTGTATATAACATCATAAGCCTGTATATAACACAATGATACCGAGAGCTGCGCAATGCTCACGTATTTTTTGTGGGTAAAATTTTATTTCATTAGAAAATTTAATGTAATGACCGAGATTATTTTTGTACATTTAATTTGATGTCGGTAACGTCCATATCAAAGGCTATTGCTTTGATGTGAAGAGGAAATTTTTGGCATTTGGATGAACTTCAACTCGAATTTACATACAACAGAAGTTAATTTCAATTAATATATACTGTGCTGCCTCTCACTCATAATGAGTTTTTGGTTTTGCTAATAAAAATGACGTATCAAGAGTTATGTAAACTAGCATCAAAATTTTTGATCATTCACGATTTTAATTAAATCTGGTTTTTCTTGTTATTAAATATTATGTATTTGAAATGTGGACACAGTAATATTAACATTATTAAAAGAAAATAGGGAAATAATTTAAGACAACATTTGTAACGTTTATAAACACTAAAGGGCGAAGAATACTCTGTACTGCTCGCTGAAGTTAGGTATTTATAAACAGCATAAGTGTTCTTTCGTTACTCACACTTTCTAGTACAGTTTTAAATTTGCACTAAATGTGTAGAAACAAAATTTGAGATAAAAATACTGTATTTTTCTTTTTACGTAATTTTTTCCACATTGTAACTTTTCAATTATTACATTTATGTCACAATCATGAAAGTAAAAACGTTTTTTTCACACATATTATTCACAAGTGATGAGATTTCAAATATTTTATAAGGAATTAAAATACCCTTAAAATGAGTATATAGTTTATAATACTTAATGTTATCAATATTGGATTAAATTTGAATAGATGAGATTGTCATAATATTACACATATTTTCAATTTGTATTATTTTCAAAGAAAAATTAAATTAATTTATCTTCATTATATGTTTACTTATAAAAATTATATCGATTTTTCTACCGTGTATTTACATTTTAAATTTCATCAATCTAAATTTAACATTTACCAAATAAGATTAGCTTTTTTTTTAACTTGTTTATTGCTATCATTCACGTTTCACTTGTAAAAATTACAGGAACGTAACTGATTACTGCTTTTTTTCTAGACGTCACTAAAAACCAGCAACACGGTCTTTAATACCTAGAAAATCATCTGTTTCAACTTTAGTATTCCGCTTAAGTAATGTGTATTTTGGCACTATTTCACCAAAGTATTACAAGTTTACGTAAAATATCATATTTTTTCTATATACGTGTACTTAAAATATGTATAAAAGTATTGTAATTGCCATCAGTTTCAAAATAACTATATAGCCTGTATTCGGTTAAGGAACGTTAAAACCTCTTTAAAATTATGTTCGATCTGTCACGATAGATTGTATTGAATAACGTTTGAAACACATATGTTCTTGTGGACTATTCATTCTTATTGTAGGCTCGGACAAAAATTATGCAAAATGAATTGTTTTCATCGAAGAACACGTGGTTTGAAAATGTATTCCAGTGATGGCTGCTGCTCCCGACGACGCCAAATTATTTTCGATCAACTGCCATCAAGATCCAATATATATATATATATATATATATATATATCTATATATATATATATATATATATATATATATATATACCCCTTCTCTCCCTCTCCCTCCTTTTCCCCTTCCCCTTCCCCTTCTTCTTCTTAGAAAGAGCCCCTTCACCTTCCCCTCACACCTCCCCCTCCTCTCCCCTATCCACGTCAATTTTGATTGCCATAAAATTTCGAAAATTCATAAATAATATGCCAAATAAAAGATGTGTTAGATAGACATTAAAGGAATTTTTGAGTGTTTTTGACTGGAATTTTAAAATTAATTTCTGAATTTATTGAAAATATTTTGAGTAGAGGATGAACTTACGAAAACAGAAATTTTATTTTTTATAAACATTTTTAACAGAAATACTTCCGTCTTTTTTCAGCTATTGCTTAAGGTTAGAGATAAATAAAAAAATAATGTAATAGATTACTTAACTAATTATAAGCTCTACTTTTGGGCCGGTTATATATCTATCGAGGAAGTGAAACACTGAATGTGTAGTTCAGATGTTAATGACGATGATATTTATAATATTTAATATAATTAGAATAGAGATAGAATAGATTATTTGTTTACAAAGAAAAAAAGAAAAATAATAATGTTTAATAAAATTTATTATTTTTGCATCTACACTGCTAACTCTACGCATATTTTGAAGATCAATGGAAAAAAACCTGTGTTACAAATATTCAGTATGAAAGCTGAAAATCACGTATCGTGGAATAGGGTGAGATGAAATGCCATTGATCATTTAAATTTCTAACAAATTGTAATGATTTTGTTTTCAATAAAATTATGATATTTTAAATACCGGTATAACTAACTTGTAATAGTAAAATGAAATAAATGTAGAAAATGTATCTTTTCAATATTCCTAGAGAGTCAATGGCCGTAAAAGAGAATTAATTCAACAAAATGCAAATTGCATAGGGCAGATTATTAGAATCGGAAGACTAAATGCGATGTTAACTACCAAATATGAGCAAAGAAATCTCGTCGAAACACTTAGCATTAATTTTTAACATTATTGTATCAAATTTAATTTTTACCATTACTAAAACGTACGAAAGCGGTTAACCGAAGTGTTGTTTGCGCAATTCTTTAATTAATACTCTTTTAATGTTGTTTGTTTCTTTTCACACCGCTTGCCCCCAAATGACTTCTGCTTAAATTAGGTCGGTCGTTCAAATGCTTATGAAATTTGTAAAAGTTAACAGCAGAGTTGGCATTAATTTTTAAAGTAGGTACAGTTGGACAAAATGATGTAATCAAACAATAAAAACGTTCCGTCCGTTATATTGAAAATAAGTTGACTTGTTGCTGGAAGATGAAAAAATTCAATAGAATAAGCCCAAATTTTTTTGATATTAATTCATTTATACAAGAAATCGACGCAAAATTATATAGAGGCAAATAATAAATAAACAGAAAAAAACATATGATACTATGAAAAAGCAGATTGATATAAATCAATGGAACATAATCAATATAATTTCATTCACTGGTGCAACAGTCATTAGATTTATCTCCATCTAGAAGTCACAACTTTATCTGATTCATTACATTTTGCTCCGTTTAACTTGTATAGTCAAATAATTACCTGTGTATTATAACTAGATAAACATTAAAGTGAAAACGAATAAAGTTCTTAACCGAACACCGACAACTTAGTTTCAGAAAGTTAATTTTCGAAAAATAGATCGTACCAACGGCTTGGTTTGCATAGATTTTGTTAACTCTCGAAATTTTCTGGGAAAATAAATATTTCATTTAAAATTATTTCATTTTAAATTACTCTTATCATATTTTTGCTTGAAATTCAAGCTGAGCAGCAGTGAAATCTTCTTCATCAAAAAGAGACCAACTAAATTAAAAGAATCTTAAGCGTAATATCAAAGAAAGCTTTTTAAAAACTGATTTAGTGATTCATAAGTGATTATTAAAAGAGTCGCTTTGAATCCTCTCTGATCCAAGACGGCACGTCAATCGCAAAATATCCTAAAAATACTCAATGTAAAAGCTCATAATCGAATGTTATTTTTATAATAATTTTGTTTGATTTTGTCATTTTATAATAAATTATATCAAATATGGTACTTAGAAAACATTCTTCCCTACTTAGGAACCATTCGTTAACTTATATAAATAAAGTCAAACTTAATTAACAGAAAATGGCCACAATCCGGCCTTCATCACCTCTCCGACCCGTGTCTTAGATGAAATAGTTTAACATAATTGTTTAATCGCCATCAATTCTCGCCTCGCTCTGTGCGACAACGAATCGAACTCTGCGGGGCACATCTCAGTCAAATGGCGAACAAAACAATTTGTAATGAAGCTAGCGCCGCATTGACATGTAATTTCCGCCGAGTAAAACAGCGTGGGACAGGTTAGGTGGGTCGCACACCGACGACCGACCTATTGCTTTGCCATGCGGAATGACGTAACGCGACGAAGATTTATTGCCGTTGCCCGTTGCATGCTGACGAATTGTGTGAAATTGCCTAATCACAGAAAAATAAAATTCATTTCGTAGGTTCAAGTGAACGAATATAAAGTAACTATAGTCAATACTGATGTAGAGAAAGGAAGTTTAGTTAATTATCTAGCTACTAACTATTTCTGTTTATGCGTAGCAGAATGTTTGTATTAATTCTTAGTATAGATTTTTGAATTATGATTTTCGATAGACAATGGATTAATTAAGCTATTGGTAATGTATACGCGTTTATGCCATGATGTAAGGGTGAATCGCAATACTACGATCAGAGGGCTTTTATATTTATAATCAAATAATTTTAATAAATTATCATAGCTTTATAAACGCGTTTTCGTATTTGGTCATCTATTATTTATTCGCTCTTTAATAAAATAACCGATTCTTACCAATTTCCATGCTAGTAGTAGCTATGCTAACTCTATGTCCGGAAAATATAGTATCAACTCCAAAAGGCCAGAATTTTTTAAGAAATAACAAAAAAATTCTTCCTTTAAGGCATTGATATAAAATGCTTGTGTTCTTTTGTTTGAGTAAACAGTTTTTTTACAATTAATTCTTCAATAATTAAAAGTTATATATATATATATATATATATATATATATATACATACACACACACGAACACACACATATATATATATATATATATATATATATACATATATTGTTTCTTACTTGCAGTAGACAGGTTTTTTAAAGTGTGTAATGAAATTAAATTCAGAAAGGTACGGGTATTCTCCAAATTTCCACTATCACGTGAAAATTTAATGAAATGTAATTTTCAAGGTTAATAATATATCACAGTATTTTTCAGAGCCCAATAAAATTTAATCTATTATATTTTATTATAATTAAAACGTGCAGCGCGGTGTGTGCAATGCCTAACAAAATAAACGCCCCGTCGCCCGTAGAAACTTCCGCACCCGTAGGAATTACTTGCTTTACTCGGGTCTCTTGTTATTTTGTAACTGATGGTTGGCACTAAAATATACATTCTATTTAAAACAGACCCTTCATGTTTCTTATTAACTCCGCAAATAAATATCAGAGAAATGAAAGACAAAAGGCGTGCCTCATGTCTGCTTACAATAATGTTTCAAGCCTTGCGTAGAACAAAAATTACGTTTAGATTTTGAAAATGGAAACTTATATTTATTACTATGATAGATAGTATTATAGGAATGAAACGATTTATTGCTTATTTAAATTGTAATGTCATTTGCAAATGTATTTTTAAAGATGGAGAAAGTACGTTTCTTATTTCAAAAGTGAAGGAACCAAAATGTATTTGTTGTATATTTCTTCTTAAAAACTTACAAATTGTTAACAGATTGATAAGATACTATAATTTTAATTTTGGTCGTTTTTATGTTAGTATTGACTAAATGTTTATATTATATAACTAAAAATATATATTCGTAATGTTTCATTACCAAATTTATTTAGTTTTTATTATGGGATAAAGAAAACTTACTGTAACCTTATGAGATCACGAATTTAATATGGATCGTCTGTAAGAAATTTTTCTCATTCTACTGTCATTTGTATTTTGTTAAATAGAAAATTAAAAGAAAATAAATAACATTTTGAAATGAGAAAATGATATTTCATCTAACATTTTATTAATTCGACTTCAAAATTGTAAATAACCTTCATCATATCCAAAAAATACGATTAGTATTTTAAATCTAACAATAAGGATAATTTAGTTAAGTTATTATTCTATGTTCACGATGTAATACAAGTTCTGTTGTTCATAATTCAACATATATTTCAGGGTTTTTGTCACTTGATGGATGATCCTTTTTCCATAGTTATTTTGGTTTCTCCTAAATTCTACTAATCTTTTTATAATATCACTTAAATGTACCAACTTTTTCAATCAATTTTGTTAATCAATATTTTATCAACATACATTTGAATTTTTTATGAAAATTATATCGTTGAAAATGTCCATGTAATTCAAAGTAATTTCACATTATCTTCGTATAGATGATACGGTCCAATGGTGATGACAGCTCCTTGAAAGTAATTTATAGGACATTTAAATTCAAAAATATAAAAATATAGCTTTAATGTCCATTATTTCCATATTCCACAAAAAGTAAGTCTATTAGATACCCTCGATTAGAAAATAATGGAGGTGCAAACTTTTGGCATGAGGGCCATTTAATAGATTATTCAACGTTTCTCCTGACTGAGTTTTGAGTATGAAATAAAACCCAATCTGTTTCAAATATCTCTATGATTTGTTTAAGGTCTATTAAAAATTAGGAATTTCTTATCAAACTGATTTAAATGATGAAATTGGTTTGTCTTGGCTGATTTATGAAATTTCATCAAATTCGAACGGGATCATATTTAATATTATTTACAAACGAAACGGTTTGCGTAACGATTTTTATTGACTCAAGACTAAAGGGATTTAAGATAAAATATGACGATTTCATATTTTAAAATTTTAAATAATATAAACATGTGCATCAAATCCAACTATTGTTTAAAATTTTTCATTTTAAATTAACATTCATCTATTCAGTCAACTCATAAATTCAAATTTTCAAATGAATCGATCGTTATATATAAATAGCAGTTGTCTTTGTTAGTCAAACAATAATAGGTTTCTGTTAGTTTAATGTGGCTTAAAACTATGTTAAAGAACATATATTCTGACATTCATTCTCATCACTTGATCGACATTTGGAAAAAAAACTACTTCAGTCTTTAATCTGTACCTTAGGTGTCATTGACGTGAAGGTTTATTTAAAATCTTTCTAGTAGATTTATCATGAGGCTCAAAAAAGAAGACAAACAAATTAAGCAAAAAGACATGCAAACAGAAAATAACACCTTTTAAAAATATTTAAAAGCGACAAAAAGTAGCTTAAATTTTAATTCAAAGCTCTAATCCGATTTTTCTGAAATATAATAGAGCATTATTCACGTTTAGTCCAGTGTCACAAAACGAGGAAAAAGTTGACTGAATTCTTTTTAAAATTGAAAAATATTCGAAGGATTGCATTGTTTACAGCACCCGTCTTGCGCAATTTTATGCGGAATGAAATGAATACGTTAAGTCGAGATGTCCTGCGGCGTACGTTGTCTCGCTTACTTTAACTCATTTGTCGGCTGAACTTAAATACTGGACTTTATAGAGCATCGCATCGATTTCTCAGCTCCATAGCATGATACGCATTTTCAACGCTTTTCTGTTAGGCTCGTTATTTTTCTACGAAACTCTTTGACAAAAAGTCGAAGAATTTCATATAAAACACATGAGCAATGCAGTAAAATCCTCTGACAAATTTCATCATCGTCTTTCCTGTAAAAAAAGTGTTGAATAATATTACGAATTCTAATTTAGACAATTTAATTTTAGACTTAAAGAAAGAAATTATAAAGTAATGAGTTTTGTTGTTCGGGTATATATAAATATTCTCAATTACTCGTTTTAAGATTCTATTTTGGCCTAATATAACTTGAAAAAGACTGGGATCACCAAACTGACTTGATCTCATTTTTTTTATTAGTTTTATAAGTGCATTACTTTAATATGAAGCGACTTGGAAAGTATCATCTTATACATTTTTGAATAAATTTCAACAGCTCATTTTAAAATTTAAGAAAAGTTTTATTGTCGGTAGACTAAATTTATATTTAAATACATGTAACATTGTAACTAAAATGGCATTTTTATTAAATGTTTTTCGACTCATATATTCGGAGAATTATTTATTTGAAGGTGTATTCAAAATATATTATTCTTGTGATAATAACAAATTTGGCTCTTTTTCTCGTATCGAATACTATTTAATAATAAAATCGAATAACCTTTTAACACTAGATGGTTGCACTGACTTATATGAAATGAATATTTCTTAAGTTCCTAGCTTAAATAATGGTGCAAATGGTTTTCTGGTAATTGATAAATTTATATTATTTCGCCAAAATTGTACTTATTTATACAGCTCAATTCAATTTTACACTTTTCTGCATTCTTGATTAATGAGTTTCACTTACAATTATTTGCATAAAAAACTTAAACTACTTTTATATGTTAGTACTGTCATTGGGTATACACATAACAGACTACATCACATTTCAGATATGTAAATCACTCCCTACTAAGTCAACTTCCGCTCGTTTCCTTGGTTGATTCATCTAAGAGACGTCCTTAAATATGCAAAGCTTAATACCCTCTTAAGGACGTCATTCTCCATTCACTCAATCACTGTGTGCATACTCGTAGTTTCCGCGCTCGCACTAACCGAGGGGGATTTCTTCTCAAGTGTACCAACTAATAAAGATTGATAGGTCGCCGAACTAATCAGGGCTTCGTCACTAGTTAATTAATTTTGTGCCACAAAGCTCCCAATCAACTTAAGGGTCGTAAATAATTCATACGAACGCTATGGCTTAGATTGAACCGAAGAAGATCTAGCAATATGAAATAAGCGTCCGTCATTTGTTATTGACACCAGGTTTCCTGATATTTGCGCATGTAACTTTAGGACTTCGATCGGCAGTCTTTATATATGCAAGTCATATGTGTTAATAGTGTGACGGGAATGTAAAGTTTTCTTTAGTCGATATGGTTGTATAGCGGTAAACTAAAAATTAGTTTGTTGCATTGTTGTTAGATTGCGTGTCATTTTGGAATATAAGAGTCTTAGCTGTATGTATAAATATTACGTAGTAGTTCGTACTATGATATTTATTAAAACATAATTGTTTATATATAAATGTACCCACTAAAACCTACCGTAAAAATGATTTAATTGTTGTTTCTTTATATTGCGGCCTACATTTTACATTTTCATGTAATGACTATCTAAAATGTTTGTTACTGACATCATATGAGTTTTAACATTAACATTATTATTGTTTTATCTTAATGAATTTTATCATAGGAACCTCAATTCCTATTAAAATTTCATTCACTGATTACAGTTGCTTCCAAAATTTACAGATTGAATTTACTAATCTAATATTAAAATAAAAATATAATTTTTTAACTAATAATCGAGTGCATTTGAATATATTTACATTTGGTCCACCTAATGTATTTATAATAGGTGAGTAAGAAAATAAAAAGTAAACAACATCGAATAAATTCCCACAATAGGTAATTTTTATGTTTCACATTTTGATGAATTTTTAACCGATGCGATCATATGAATGCTACCACTCTCTCCTATAATTAAATATTACTGAGAATACACTTCTGTACGCCCCTTGATTAATCCCTGCTGACATATATTAGCGAGTAAGACATAACAGGGAAATAATCAAATATATTTGGATAGCCAGTTTTAATAACGTGCATTGATTTAAAGTTTTTAAGAAATTCGGCATATATTTCAAGAATATGGAATGCATTTATGGAAACATGACTATACTGACAAGTTATACACTACACCAAGTAACACAGTTTCGTGGAAGAAATGCAAGGCCCACAAAAAATGGCGACAAATATGCAATAAAACGGAAAAAAGGAAGGTTTTTTTTGTGGGCCTTGCATTTCTTCCACGAAACTGTGTTACTTGGTGTATATTTTATTTGATTTGACTCGGGTTTTTTCGCGGTAATTATATATTTAATGAGTGAACCTAGATATTATATATACTAAGTACTCACTATGTCCCGACGTTTCTGACTGGTTGCACAGCCTGTGGTCACGGGAAGACTCACTTGGTGTAGTGTATAATAATTGCAAGTAATAAAAAATTGAAAACAAACTGGTTTGCTTCATTGCATGGCTACACTGCTACACAAGAGAAATTTTCACAACTGTATGTTGAACTGCTTTCAAGTCACAATATGTCATTGCGTGATATAAATTTGTTAAAACCCTGTAAAAAGGGTATATATATATATATATATATATATATATATATATATATATATATATATATATAAAAATACATACACACACATATATATATATACATATTTTTTTTTACCATCATACTCTTTGTTTTATACATTCGTTATAATTTTAGCGTGGCAATACGTTTATATTCATATTTAAGAAACAAAATATATACAACATCGTGTAATTTTACGTGCAGAAGACGACCGACAACGACATTGATCCTTATGTGTCTCTCCGCATTTAAATTGCTTATTCAAATATGTAAACCACCCACACCACGCCACACTTCATCTCTTTCATACCTGTTTTACTAATGCATGAATGGATGGACAATTTTATTGAGCGATTTAATACACGTAGCATCGTCTATTTGTATATATAGATGTATTTAGCTGTTGTTGTATTAATAGAAAATAAATTAATTCATGTAAATATTAAAATTGCATATTTTCTGATTAAGTGAAATGTCTCCAGTAAAATAAAAACTAAATGCTAGTTCAAGTAACTTCCATGTTTATTTTTCAAATTCCATCTCAATTAAATTAATAATTTTTACTTGGTGCGTCTCTAAATAAACGCACAGAGAAACAGTCAAACAAGTAAACTGACAAATACAGAATAATTCCAGAAACGACATTTTTTGTGACCTTTTACTTTTATTATGTACCATAAATAATTTTAAGTAAATACCTCTAATATGCAGGCGAACTAATTCTACACTTTTATTATACATAGAGATAAGTCGAAATAATCACTTACTAACCGATTAATAATTAAAATGTCTAATTAATATTAAACACTTCGTATTACGAAGGTGTATAATAAATATACATTTAGCTGGCGGTTCAAACAGAGAATTTAAATAGATTATAATTTCGTAAAAGTGGGCACTACTTTGTTGCAAGAAAATTTTAAACACCACTCTCGAATGCAATAAATACACATGATACTACACCTCACAGATAGATCTACAAAATTGCGGTGAGTGATTTGTAAAAAAGGAAAGGTTAAACACAATAAAAAGTCAACCGACTCCATAAGATGATTTACTTTAATATGAACTTTACTAAAAGAGAAGCGAGAAACTCCCAACTCCTCAGACTCCCTCTCCGAATAAATATAATGGCGGAACTTGAATATAAAGCCGGAAGTTTTTCAATTATTCAAAATGTTCTTATAGTGTTAAATATGAAAATTCCACGTTCATTACTTTACTTTTTATCTCCGGTTATGCGGAATCTCATCAGCCTCTGTCGTGAAAATGGTGTACTTTATTTAGTTGTCTGACGCGTTAACTAGCATTATTTGACTTTCGCCTTTGTCAAAAGGTGACAATAGCTTGTTTATCAAAATAATGATTTTTTAAGGAATTATGGGAAAATCTCTTAGTAATTGTTATGGCTAAATGTTTCTTGAAAAATAAACCTTTTGGATTTAATGTTTTTTCAATTTCAATGACAATTATTTCTTTGAAGGTTAAATGTTTTAATGTCCTGTGTTCGTTGAGTACCAAGAAGATATTATTTTTCGAAAGCAAAATTCTTATGTTTTCAATGAAAATATTTTGGAGATTAGTTGTCTTCAGTAAGGTAATTTTTTGTATCCAATATTTTTTTCTTCTTTTAATGCCTTAAAAAAAGGGTATGGCGTTTCTAAACGTCTCCTTTCCTTTAATTGAATTACATGTTTTTATTGGGATTTTGACAAGTAATTCTGATTTTGCTCTATTTTGCACGAGTTTTTATTATATACTAGTGCTTCTCGAAACTACGCTTAAAACTAGTATATAATAAAACATATACATAATTAATATCGTCTCAAGGTTATTTTAATTATATTAACCATTAAACATATGCGAAGAATTTAAGTTGCTTTGAAATAGGTCAATTTTTCTTTTGTAATTAAGAGCATTGCATTGCATATTTCCCAAAGTGTTTTTAAATTTGTACTAAATAGAAAGTAAGGCTTATTAACCTGAGATATGCAATATAAATAAGTATGGTTTAATACATAAAGCACATGATGACATAAATTTCGTTGTGAAATGTTTTTGCAATTAAAAAATATTCTGTTACAGAAATAATAAAAAATTTATTTTGCGAAACATCACAAAACTGGTAACTATGATGGCCTGGCTTGTTGTTCCTTACTATGTTCACGCTTATTTATGTCGATACTTTCCAAAATATTTAAATATATTTTTGAGGGCATCAACTTTAATAAGTTTAAATACAGTGAGTACTCTCTTTAAGTTTGAATATTCCGTAAAATAATGGCCATAGCCAACTGAATGGCTTTATCTCTAACTTTACGGAAAGATATCGTTGTGTCTGCGACTAAAAAACCAGTTCTTTGTATATTTCAGAACCATGTTGGACCAATTGACTTTGATTTTTCTTATCCGCACATTATATGAAACAGAAACATCAAAATAAATTAATCCAGCAAATTACACATTTCGATCACAGAAGATGATCTGTCCATCGCGATAGTACATTTACTTCAACTCAATTCTAAGTTCTCTGAGTATTAACTGCAGTCACTTTAACATTTTCAAAAAGAACCGTATCAAGTATTTGTCGGTGACGAAGATATATTTTAACCGATGCTTTTCAGAAGATTAGACTTCTTGTAACTTCATAAGATAAAAGTTATAAGATGAAGAAGATAACATCATTATAATCATTTTTCCATAGTGTCAAATTACGTCTAGCAAAATCATATTTATATTTATTAGAAGTCTAGCATAATTAAAATTTTATAATTTATTGCGTTTTAAAGGTATATTAAAAATTTATTTTTTATAGTACTTTCCCATAATTTTTGCTTCAATTAGGCTCTTTTCATTATGACATTGTTTCATCCAAAAAAAAAAATATTGTGTAAATAGATGTATATTTATTTTACCTCATGATAATAAATTAAAGTTTTATATTAAAATTCTTTGAAACTCTTATGTTCTTCTCTTAATTTGTTGCAATTATTTCCTTTTTTTTCTCTGCGGTTTATTTAGTGTCAGTTTGTTATAAGAAGCACTTTTATATCTTTATTTTGCGATTTTTATTTCAGTTTCAATTTAACTTATTGATTCTTAATAACGCTAATATGTCTGTGTTAATGATTATAATAAATATGTTAATGAAAACAGGGAAAGAATTTTTCTTTTATTTTCTTACAGATATGTTTTCTTAAAGTACTCATGTTGCCGTAATGTCTAGTTATTCAATAATAAAGGTCTTTTGAAGTAAATTCAAATATTTTCCGCTATGGTTGAAGTTAATATAAACTTTTCTTAATTATATGAGTTTCCCAATGGCTATCAGATAAATCAAACTATAGAGGCGACAACAACAAAAAATATCACGGGATTTATTTCACCCCTTTTCGAAATCGAAATAGAGGCATATACAATACTGTAATTCCAGAAAATATAGTAAGATACTAGTATAATAAAAAAAACATGAAGGAAATTTCTTCAAATTTATTCTTTTGCAGTGGTATTTTCGATTCTATTTCAAAATGTTATCAAGGTCGTCCAAGAATTGTGATATTGTTATAGATCTTTGTTCCCGTTTATCTAGGAAACTAACCGCAAAACTGTAGAAAGATGAAGTAGGAAAATAGGAAAAAAATGTACTTAACGTATATTGAAAATATTTAGAATAATAACAGATCACGTTACGATTATTTTATTGAGTTTAATTTTTCTATAAGCAAAAGAAAAGCGAACTATAAACCAAAAAACTTATTTTTCATGGACAGTATATTGAGTCAAAATTAAAATATTTTAAGGAAATTTCACAACGTATGCAAAATAAAAGGATTTTATTTATAAAAGTCTGCAGTTGGTCGATTGATACAAACAAATATTTTTATATCTGTTACTGTGTATTTAACCACAATTATTTTTTATTAAAATCATTATAAATAAAATAGCACATAAAACTTTGAAAACGTTAAAAATGCCTTAATGTATTTATATATATATATATATATATATATATATATATATATATATATATATAGTAACACAGAGAAAATTTGAAAATTAATTAATGGCATCCAAACAACATAAATTCTATAAGATATTATATGTACATAAACTATAGACTTGTCAGCGATGAAATTAAAATTAAAAATCTAACCATAGAACTTTTCGAAAAAAGTTTAATGAATTTCTTTCAATTCTAAAGTGTTTTTTACGTCAATCTTTAAACCGACTCTAATCATATTTGGTCTTTTATGGGTTTTTGGAGTAATAATGTAATTTAATTGTAGTAATAGTTACAAAAAAACTACGAAATGAAACGTAAACAAATTTTATTTGGAATTCGAAGATTTATTCCCGAATATGGAAAGTAATTTTAAATAAAATTATATTTATAGTTCGATTTTGAAATCACGGATACAGTTATAGATAAACGTGCCAAGTAAATTAATGTCTATTATGAGTTGTTGTCATAATAGCTTAAAACATAAATTTCCAAAAATGTATATCTATATTGCAATGAACTATTCATTTCCGTAAGAGAAAATATTTAGTGAATAATCGACACAAAAATAAAATTAAACGCATAATTTTGAACAATTCAATATCTAAGTATACCTTTTACACTCAAAATTTACTTTAAGTTTTAAGAAAATATTAACACTTTTCTCATAAACGAAACTCCTCCAAGCGTTAGGTTGAATCATTGCCACCTCAGCGCAACTTTACAATCACTAAGTCTTGAAAGACACTACAAGTAGTTCACGTAGAGAAGTATAACTTGTACGTCTGAACGACTGAACGTAGATTGAATAGCTGAACATAGGTCGATTGTATCTACAGCAGCGGATGTGATGCCGACCGGCGACACCGCAATTCCGATCCAATGGTTGTTTCCGTTTTTGCGTTTTCCGGTTCCGGTTCCTTATGGTTCCTTATGTTTATTGCGTTCTTGTTATAAATTATGGCGTCTTTAAGGGTTTGAGAATATATTCTTATAGTGAAAATACAATACTAACATTATTATTATAGATTAAATTATACTCGCTATTTTTATCGAATATTTATATTTAATTTAAATATACCAGTATATACATATATATATATATATATATATATATATATATATATATATATAATCCAATAGATGGTGACAGGTAAACAAGCGGGCAACAAATAAGCAAGACCGACTCAATCATTAATATAAATGCAGTCGTTATCATTGATATTAATGCAGCCTATAAGGGTTATAAGAGTCGACTTACAACTGACGTTATTTACTTGGGCGCTTGCATTGCCTATTCTTTCATCAAAATAGTGCATTGCGTTAACGTCCAGGAAGGGGTAAATTAACATAAGGGGGAAGATGTTTCTGCAATGAGAATATTAGAGGATAAGCAGGAATCACATCGAAGTCTGTGGATACGTGTGTATGTACGTACCAAAGGCTTATACAATTTCATTGTAATAATATCTCTGGAAATAAATGCGCAAAAGTGCTTTTTTATACAAACACTAGACAGTTACTGTCAGGTCATGCACGTCCAGAAAAAAAAATGACGGCTACATTGATAAAGTTGCTCTGGGTATGTTATTTGATAGCTCAGATTCTAGTCGTTTTTTTCAGTTATAACTTGGATGAGCCTGCTACTTCTGAGGCCAAATTATTCAACCATAAAACTTATTGTGATATATGGCTATATAAGTTAATTTAGTATTAAATCTTAGCTGTGTCACATTTTTATTAGTGTGATTCACACATTGCCTTATTTTAATAAAGGTTTTATTTATCCTAATTTTACCAGACCGCTCACTTAGTTTGTTATCCGTTAACAATGATTAATGGTTAACAATAATTGATAAATTTTCTATATTATTAATTTTGTATTGAAAAAATTAAATAATTTTATTAGCTTAATAAATATAAATTCTTAATATACGTCCATCCGCTTAGACCTTAAGCGCTAGTGGATATTTTTGGTAGTTTTATAGATATTTATGTGAAATTTTTGCAACCAAAATTCTTCCGATAGGGTTCATTCAAGAAAACAAAAGTTTAAAAAATTACAAATATTATATTATTAAATTCAACTATGTTGAAGTACAGTAGGAGTGAAACGAGAATACGTCAGATCAGTGAATTGTACATGTATTAGGAAAGCTAAAAATTTAATTAAAAAAAAAAAAAATAAAAATGAAACCGTGATTAAATATTTGATTCTAACTTGGTTCGTCATTTACATCAATGGGTTCCTGCATTGTTACCGAACTGCGCCATGTGCCACGTCCAAATTTCCTCTTTCATTATTTTCTCATTGATTTTAATCCTGACTACATTGCAAGGCTAATAATCGACGCTTTTCGGTGATATTTTTTATACAGATATATATATATATATATATATATATATATATATATATATATATATATATATACACAAATATTTTTTGTCGCTTTTCCAGCAGTATAAGAGGACATTTTAAAATTTATGTTTAATTTTGTTTTCATCATATCTGCCTTGAAACTAAATTACTATAAGTTAACTCAATTATATCTTTTGAATGATACTAAAATAAATGTCGTGCCATTGCAGCTTGAAGGTACTAAGTAAAATTTTGGTCGGTTTGGGGGATAAATGGTGCTTAAATGTCGGAATTTAATGAAAGATTAAGAAGTATCGAATAATATAATAAAAGGACATAAAAGAAATGTGGATAAATATAGTTCTGGCCACTTCTGGCACTCGTCTCATTAGGACATAAAATCAATGAAGTGTTACAGAAATATTTGTCCTAAATATAAACATATGAATTGATTAATATATTATGCCTTTAATAAATCTATTCACCAAATTTTATCACGTTATCAACCTGTAACACGTTAATGTGCGAATGGATATGCCTGAAAAATTGATTAACGTGGGAAAACGCAAAAGATTTTATGTCACTTTGAAAAAAAACAGTGTTACCGATTGTATTTGATTTTTTTCTTAAATCGTAACCGACACATTTTAATCACTCTATTTACAGAAATTGATATGACTTAATTAATGTAATATTTAGGTTGATTTGTTAATTAATTAGTGTTTAGCCTAATCTGCAAATTTGTTTCAAGTCATCCAATCAAAGTAAATCCGTTTAAATTACAATAAAATGTATTGCTTCCAAAACTGTAAATATGTATTAATTGCCAATTCTGAATATTATCTAAAATTAATAAAAAAGTATCTCTAAAGCCACAACGTTCGTGTTTCAAATAATCGTGGTTTCAAAAGTAATAAATTTACGCCTAATCGTTAAAAAATAAGGTCCATATAATATACGAGGCCTTGAGTATCGTAAAATAGAATTAAGCCTTGAAAAAAGGCCACCCGTGAAAGTAAATAAAATTTATTAAACGAAATATGTAAAACCTTTGCGATAAAAAGCGCGCTAGATATATTAAATTATCTTTATCGGAATCAAATCTTCCCTGTAACTAAGGGCGTGAAGGCCTGAATACAGAAATTTCGGGGTTTCGACGATATTAAAATTCCAGCCGAATTCTCAGTTTTATATATATATATATATATATATATATATATGTGTGTGTGTGTGTGTGTGAGTGTGTGTGTGTGTGTGTGTGTGTGTGTTTGTATGTAAATTATTATGGGAGATAATATTTCTTCTATTCGATTCTACTTTTATTACCTACATAATAACAAATATAAAAATGATGATGATTAAGTGTTTGACGGCCATATTAGAGGTGACAATTTTAATATTGTGCTTGGTGGGAATTCTAAAATCAAAAATATACAAAACTTTGATACACATATTAAGTATTGTTTACAACCTCTCCCGTATATGTACATTTGAGAAAATATTTTTATGTTTCTTTTTTGTTGTTATCTCATTATAACGTGCTAATACACAAAATCAAAATTTATATGTTCCTTTTTGGTCCCCCAAACGGATCGAAATACCACCACATTCAGGATGACTCCTTGCTATCTAATCGTTGGTTAATGACAGAATATTAGACAATAATTAAATTGAAAAACGAACCAACTTTCGATTATGATATTTTTGAGGATGCTATTAACGTTAATTGGATCGGAAAATACGATAGCGACTTATGTGGAAATTCCGAATCAAAATTTAATAAAACCTATAAAATAAGCAACAACTATGATAATCGTCATGAAAATTGTAAGTTGTCTCAAATCGATTAAATGCCAGCAATATTAATTTTGTTTAATCCACTGATATGTAAAATGTGAAATGTTGAAAAATATTTAGTTAACTTTAAAAACTATATTGTCTTCTTGAATGATACGTTTTATTCCTGTTAATAAAGTAAAAGCTCGTTTAACAAATGGCTCGCTAATAAACGAATATATCTTCGAGTCCATTAATTGTAGATTTTTACAACTCACTTATTTTTATTCAATTTTAATTGGCTTCACTGATGATTCCTAATTGATCTATATTTTAAAGAAATAATACTAAAAACAAACAAAATTACATAGCAGCGACTCGAACGTATAAAAAGAGTATAATCCTTTAGAATCGATACTTAAATCTTCCCAGTCTAAATGAATAAAATGTCTCAAAATTAAAATGACATTAAAACAGGTTATTATGATCAAATTATTTCATATATATATATATATATATATATATATATATATATATATATATATATATATATATATATATATATATACTTTTTTACGTTTTCTTACCTTTTTATGTTTTCTTACCTAGTTATTAGACGGACAACAAAGAAGTACGAGCAAAACAATTCCCACAAGATTTCAACTCGGTTTCATATCAAATATATTTTTGTTTTAGTTAACTAAATTATTCGGATAATTTATTCCCCTAATTTCGAATACACAAATTATTTTTAAATCGCAATTTATTTATATACAAATCGCATAAAGTAATAAAAAAAATTCGCAATACGTGAAAAAAATTCATACAAAATTTATAATTTTCTAAATCGAGCTTTCTGGATCTAATTCATGCTCCCATAATGAAATGCAATTTGAAACTTAAATCCAGCGTCCTTTTGTATACATGCATAAAGCTAGCGTCACTGTACTATATCGATCTATTCGTAGACGATTTACGGCCATGACCGAAACCGTTTTACGTAGTCGCCGTGAAATACGCGCGACATGTCGCCCGCGACAAGCCGGCGCCGCCCGACTCGCTCGACACATTTCTCAGGACGCGGCGACGTTTAATCTGATAATAAAGATCTCGTCCTTGTTCACTTGGGGCTGCGTTCACACTATGCTTAAATGACACTGTAAGGTGAAGGTGCATTTAAAGATATTTAAGAATGTTTGAATGGATAAAATCTTTGTTTTCCAATATTATTACGTGCCTCATTAATTTCTCGATGGCTTGGGAAACTGGTCGAATGACGCTGTAGTTTCTTCTACTTTTATTTTACTTTCTAAGCCATATTACTTTCCAAGTAAACTATTCTTATTACTTTCTTCATTGTTTAAAAAAGTTCTTTATATTTTAATTGTATAAGTCCGAGAATACTTTTTATCATGATTCTCCTACACATTCTGCACAGTGACAATTTTTACAAATATATGAGTTACATCATATATTTGTAAAAATTATACATGTTTAGAACATTATACCTTAAAGGAAAAAAAATCAAAATTCCTATAAGGTAACTAACATGCAACTGTACTTTTGTCACCGCCTTTTCCTCAGAAACCGCTTGACATAGAATCTTGAAGCTTGGCACGGTAATAAACCATGGCCCAAAAAGTAATAATTTTCTTTTTTTGAATCCCGTGTATGGTATCGTATGAAAAGGCAATTTATAATGGTCCCAAAAACATTACATAATTTTAAGTAGTATATCTTCAGAGGTGTATTAATATAAATGGCCTTCATTTCCAAAACAATATAACTTAAAATTATGAAAATCAAGGTTTTTATTAGCCTGAGATTTTCACAATATTATATATATATATATATATATATATATATATATATATATATAAACATATTTACATATATAAATACATATACATATATAAAATTAAATTATATTAGGTAATATTAAATATTTATTGTGCCAAAAAGTCCATAACTAAAGTCATCATTCACTTCAAAGTACGTACGAATTACTTGATACGCAAGCCTAAATTACAATTGAACGATAAGTGTAATGTACTTTATGCAGTTTGGATATACGGAACCTAATAAGTTAAGGGGAGATTCAATAAATAGTGGCTGTGGAGATTATTTATTCGATAAAAAGGATTTCAGCATTTTTTACGAAATAAACTTTTATTTCAAATAACAAATTAATTTTTCTGAAAGGTTTTCACTTACCTTAAAAGTTTATATCCATTTAAATTTATTTCATGCTATTATTTGGTATGACCTATATTTTTATGAAACGAAAATTCGATATGCCCAAAAATAATATAAAAAACAAAATTTTTTTAAACATAGTTTACTTATAAATATTCATTATATTATAGTGCGTTCATAAATTTTGTGATCTTGCATATTATGTTTAGTAATTCGTATTAATATATGATGTATTAATATCAGAAAGTGATGATAGAATTTAAAGGGTAAGGAAAAGTCAATAATTCCTAATGAGTCTTTCAAAGAAAAAAAAATTGTCATCTATATCATAGGATTAATCCAATTTAATATAAAAAAATAGTGCAAGGGAGAGAAAAAGAGTTCATTCCCCAATATAAACCGTATATTAAATTCTCGTCTGTGTTTAGTTACTTTGTTACCTGGTATCTTCTTCCCGTTCCAAATTTAAACATTAATAATTTGTGGTTAAGCATAAAAGTTTATTCTCTTAGCAAAAAATGTGAAACATTTTTATTTATTTTCACCATAAAGCTTAAATTAAATGTAAATAGTAAATTACCATTTATGAATACAATATTTATAGTTATAAAAATCATTACATTAATCATTACGTAATAAATATGAAAAGAATATTGCCATTCACAAATGGAAAAAATTCCCAATCCACTTTTTAAAAAGTTTGTTTTTAGTTATACTCCATAACCAAATTATTTATAACGAGCCGCCTGGTAATTATATTAATAGAATTCAGTGAATATTGATTTAGTATATAAGTGCGCGCTGCTATACTAAACCTGAATGTTGTACATTAGAAACTGGAGGGATTTATATTAAAGATAAAATTTGAAGAAATACATCTTCGATATTTTCACAACTCAACCGCAAATGTATGCGGTGAGGACTCAGCCGGGAACATTTATCCACCCAGTGCGCTTTACGTTTTTGGTGCTGATGAATTGAGACTACGTTAAACGCTGTTATGCGCCAAGTTTTGAGTTTTCTGTTGACGCAACTTGTTACCGAGTTTATTAAAATAATATTTGGGGAAAAAGTGTTAGACGCAAGGGGAGAGTGTTATTTCGTTGCGTAGACCTACTTGGGAGAAATTGTAATCGTTACACAGGCTGGGAGGTTTAAATCTCTTCCCGCATTATTCTTATTGCGGCACGCTGGAAATCATTGGTTTTTCTAGTGTGCTTTAAATTTCTTTATGTTAGCATTCGATCAAAGTTTGATCGTGACTTGTTCAAAATAGGAAATAGTATTTTATTAATATTTGTATCGAAAAATTTCGATAGATTTAAATATAATTTTCTGAATACATTTAAATATTACTGGTTTTACCCGATCTCTTTAATATTTTCATTAAATTTTTTCACTTCATTCTGTTATTTATGTTACCATTTTAATTAGCATTATTGCTCACGTATTAACTTTGAAATGTGGTATCCCTCGCGTGGGAAGGAAAAAGGAAAGGTGATGAATAATATATTTTATTCCGCTATGAAAAATTCCTATGTTTATATGCATGACACGGGATCATTTGAATATGTAAGATGTGAAAGTGAGACGAAATTTTGTTAAAAATACAAATAATTAAAATGTAATTTCTTCTATTAGTTGTATTCGTTGGTAATTCATTTATTTATTAGTTTATCTTTGGCTGAATTTTAATTTTGCAATAATTTATTTAGAAATTATCTGATATTCTAGTACCTTATGATAAAAACCAACTAAGATATATTACTAATCATAAAAATTGCTTCTCAATGAAATAAAAAGGATTATTCTGTTTGGTGTTGTATTAATGGCAATCATATTTTATAATATTACACTTGCAGCTTTAGTTTTAGGGAAATTAGAAACTTATAAAATAGTCAATAACTGTAAAATTAAGATGAGGTGACTCAAACAATAAATTTCATATTTTCCCAGTTGTTCATGATTTTAGGAATCATGTGAATTAGTGTTCACGACGTGGTCTCTCTTTAGAAATATTAATAAAATTAAAGAAATGATTAATTATGCCTTAATACATAAATCGCTCTTATTTAATTATTTTCATATAAGTTATATCTATAGACATTGCAATAATATCTAGATATCGTGAGATGTCCTGACAGACTAACTTACCATGGCTGAGCTGAAAATAGAGAAGCTGAAAGATGATTTTTTTATGATAGAGGGTATCAAAATATAACATCCCTTTGAACTTCAAATATGGCAAAAAGAATTTAATAATAAATAATTAATCTCAAAATGAAAAGACGTATAAACATTTGTAGGCACAGAGTGTAATAAATGTGTTAATCTGAAATTAAAGTTTAATTATTAAACCTCATTCTACCAACTAAATGATGACCATTCGAGAAAAATCACTGAAGGTAGTCGTTTCATAATAATGTGATGTTAGTCTAAAGAGGACCCCTAGGTGAAAATAGTTATATTTCAATTCCGATTTCTATGTGGATAAATAATGTGCGTTTGCTTATTCTTATTGTATAGTAGTTATTTTTATACGGATGTTTTTTAATTTATATTATTTTTAATTATTTCATAACGTTCATGGTATGTCCATTACTGTGCTTTATTATTTTATATAATTGATACCCATTCAATTATTATTTAAATAATAACCTTGTCGCGCTAAATATGAGAGAAATTAAAACAGAGTAAGAATGTAAATATCGAAGACAAGCAGTATTTCCTACATTTGAACAATAAATTGATATCAAAATAGTGACAATCGTTTTTTAATTTAATTTTAGTATAATATATATTTTTTTCAGACAATTTAATATAACATGAAGATTACAATGAATGTTATAAGTAGAATTTTTATTTCTCAGAATAATACAGATATGTATATATATATATATATATATATATGTATATATATATTCATATATTCATATATATATATATATATATATATATATATATATATATATATATTTATTTATGTGTGTGTGCGTGCGTCAGAAAACAAACCAAAAGAGATAAATAAGAAACAAAAAAAAAGGAGTTCAAGTTACATCGATAGAACGAGTGATGTTGGTTCATTTTTGTTCATTTGTATTCTGTCAAACAAGCAAGTATACTTTGCAATTCTACAAGGATGAAAAATGTTGATCAATTAACGTGGAATATTTAAAAGCTGATTTTAACTATAACTATGCACTGAAATAATAACGGAATTTTTAGAAAAATGCAGAGGTCAACATGAAGTAATACTGAACTTTCATTTTATCGCAATTAGTTAACTCAATCAGAAGATATGTAACTTTAATATTTCCAAAAATGAATTTACGTGGCATTAGTACAACAATAAGATAATGCCTTGATGCTTGATGCATGACAATTTAACAAATAAATAGTTTAAAAACGTAAATTAAAAAAATTACATTACGTGTATTTTAAATCGCAAAATGATATTACGTATTTTGTACTCGGGCATATGTTGGCGTAAAGTAGACCGGCCAGAGGTAGATAGTGGAATGGTGCAGGAGAGGTAGGGTAAATGAAAAAAAGGAATGTTTTTTTTTGTATATCGCGTGGGGTAACAATTCAAAGAGAAAGTTATAGGGAATACAAAACAATTTCTTCGGATTTTTTTTAAGTTAGTTCCGGAGATATTTTTGAAAATGTTTACAAAAGAAAAAATCCCCGCCTCAATCTCCAAAACTCCCACAATGAAAATAATGAAAAAACAGTGTTGCTAAATATTACGGGAACAAATATCACAATGATTGTAAATATCAAAGTTATTGACAGACTCGTGATATTGTTACAATTTTGAAAAATACACAGCGTTAAATAATATTAATATTCCTATATAATTCCGATAATATAGTAATACTCTGACCATTTGAGTTATACATGCCTATAAAATAATAAGAATTACCCTCGTAATGCGAGTTCTAATTGTACTTAATGAGTTTTTTACTTATCTGTCAATTACAAGAATTGTCATTAAAAGTAATATGTTTTCAGTGAAATTGAATTCTTTGAAATCACCTTATAAAAATTATAGGCCAACAATCTATTATAAAAGAATAATATGTACGAGCTGCATTTGGAATAACATTCTAAATTGTATATGTACTCGTATAAATTTTAAATGCAAATAGGCAATGTGATGTACTGAAAGCAATTTCCTGCAAATAATTTCTCCAGATGAGTACTTAATTTTCGCATAATATATTTATATACCTAAAGTATACGTTAAGTATTTATGGCGGTTGGATGAAATGAATTAAAAATAACTTTTAAATATTTCTTTTAAATTCTTAAATTTTCCGAAATTATCTAAGATACTTGAGAGATAGTGTGTAGCTGCATATATAAGACAGCTGGTTATGTTCTGTGTAAAGTAGTAGCGAGGTACAATAATCGGATTAATTGAACTATTTAACAGCGAATTTTTTAATTATTTATTATACAGGCCGTAATTAACAAGCCTGCTCGTATGAGGTCATATGTGCGTAATAGGGAGAAGACAAAATCAAGTTTTTTCGATCGTTTTCATGAAAATTTAATTTGACAATTGCAAAGAATATTCAAGATTACCGTACATAATAAATTTACTTCGCAGGCAATATTTGGTCAGTTCGAAAAATATTTATTTATCGAAATTTTTTACCTGGAAAAGGGTTTGTTTCTAATATCCACAGGGCCTGTTTTCCACGCCAAATATATTTAGAACAAAGGGGATTGAACTAGTAACTTGTATAATTTACTGACCTTTCACGCTGTGTTATTTTACGATAGACGATTCTTGATAAACATTAAGTGGGCGCACCAGATAGTCGCATGGGGATGATACTTGACCTGTAATAGTAGGTGTTAAATAAATAACTAAATGACAGTAATCAATATTTTTGAAGGCGGTGTTAATTTTAGATTATAATTAAGTAAACCTAAACAATAAGGTTTTTTTTGTAATTAATGGCCATAAGCCTTAAATCAATGTTATATATATATATATATATATATATATATATATAAATATATATATATATATATATATATATATATTTATATATATATATATAGTATTGTTCCTTAACAGAACACAGTTGTGACAAAATATAGGGTTTTTATTATAAATTCCCATTCTATTTTGCCTTTTTCACAGCAATGAAGTGGTGGATCACATATAGTTTCGAATAAATATGTTCACAACTTGTACATAAAATCTTATTCCTTGATTTTATTTGAACGTGTTTTTGTCTCAAATTTAAACATTGTAGTTTAATGCTGCGTGACTACGTACGGTAATATATAATGTTCTAAATTTTAAGGTTTAAAGCAGAATAATATTACCTGGGATAAACATTTTTCCTACACAAGTTTATTGGATAATGTCTTAGAGTTACATTTCTTCTGAATTATTTATAGGTATATCATTAAGTCTAAAGCAAAATATGTATGAAGATACGTGTCAAACATTCTCTGTATTTAATACACATTGAAAGTCTTGAACTTTATTTCGTTAATTCAATATTTACCAAAAAATAGAAAAGAGAAAAGCCCTAAATTACCTAGAGTTTTTATCAGTTTTTTCGATTTGAATATCATGAATCTAATTAGTTTATTATTAATAAGTATATTAATAATAAAACAAAGGAATGTAATACTAAACGGAAAATTTAAAATGGTACTGGAATGAGAATGTTGAAATAATTTACTGAGATAATTTATGTCTCTTTATTCCATAAATGTAATTAAATATTTTAATGAACATAATTCCGATTTATCTTTATAGCTTACATATTTTGTGCTAGCGCAGCTACAACCCCGTATTATTCAATAATTCTAATAGTGCCTTGCAAAGAAATAGCAAGAAGTAAAATTAATATCAGTGAATTCATTGCAGTTAAATTTTTGATTCAACTTTTAAAACGATTAACAAGGCATTAACGAAGCAATAGGTAGTAGGAAGTTTCATATAACCAAAGTTGTTTTTCCTTCCCTTTTTATTTTATAACATTAAATTCTTTGCAATATTTTCGGATTGAATTAGTCACATTAAAAACGTAAAACATTTTTCACTTAACTAAAAATGTTAAACTTTTTAGAAGGTAATAAAATTTTAATACAGTATTGAGAAATCTTCCAAAGTATGTTTTGAAGTAATATAATAGTTTGTGTTGAAATTTTTAAATACTTAAATTGAAAATAGCGCATCTTCAAGTCTCGTGGTTTGGACCGGCAGTACTCTTGCAGCATCAGAACTGGAAAGATGAAAACTGGAATTAGAAGGGATTCGGAATTCGAAATTTGTTTAAGACCTTTAGTACGAACTTAAAAGCAGCAGAAACCCAAGTTTTACGACTAAGCAGGCAGCATCCACGCAGCATCAAAACTGAGGAGTTGGATCCTAAAACTAAGTGACACACTATCTACTTGAAACCCTCAATACTAATATAAAATCACCAGATCCTCAAACTTTATAGTTTAGGCAAATAGTACTCCTAAAACTTTGAGGATACTTGTCATTTATCATAACATATTCAACTTAGCATCAAATAATTTATAATGGCTAACGAGCTATGACATGAACGTAAGAAATTGTTGACTAGGACTTTACCTGTATATTTTTATCAGTTCACTATAAATATAAAAATTTGTGAAAGCGACAAACATGGTTCTTTGTGCACTTTTATTCTTACGGTATATTTCATATCGTGGGCACTTATGAACACGGCAGGTTACGCAATTATTTATCGCTGCTACCAGCAAACATTTAGCTGATATTTGTGATTATTATAGTTATAGATATATTGTATTATATTTAAAGTTATAAACAAAAGTAGGCTATTCATAAAATATTCTAAGGCTATACATGTTTTCAATGTATAGTAAGCAATATCAAGTTTTACGTTAAAAAATATAAGAATAAATTATAATAAATTAGAACGTTACGTAAACTATTTTAAATTACAATATCTTACCTTAAATACCCCAAAGAACAAAATAATACTGTAATCGCCGCTTAGTAAGGCGGTAAGTAAAATATTTTAATTATCGGTGACTGTATTAATTAAGTAATATTTTGTATGCAATTATAATTTTTCGACAAACATAAAAAATACAAACTAACACTGTACAAGAAATTGCAAGGGAAACTGTCAATTCTAATAAAATTACAGTACTATCGTCCATGGAGCTATTAATTAGATGATAGTAATCTTACAAATAGGTAAATATCATACATCTGATGTAATCATGTTTGGCATGACATTTAATTTGTGAAACAGCAAAGAGAAGATAAATTTCTTGATTATGCGAAAATTGTTATTTACGAGTTAGCAAGTTTTAGCAAGAGTATAGCATTTAAGTTTATTCGTCTTTTGAATCGTGCCAAATAAACAACTTCGATTTTGAGCCACGTATCCGTATTGCATTGCAACCGAAGGTTAAAACTAATTTACGAATTACCGTTAAGTATATTGATTTGGTTAAATATTAGTTTTAAATTAAATTACTATTTTAATGTTTCTATTTTGAATCTCACCATGTGTGGAAGAAGGCTATGTAAATAATTTAAGAAAGGGATTTAAGTTTTATTCGTTTTATAGGAATCGGAAAGATTTCAGAATCACCAATAACTGTATCTTTTTATCTAGGGAACGTGGGAAAAATAATTGATTTATCGTATATTTATTTAACAATTGAATTTCTTACTTCAATATTGACGATAGCATAGTGATTTTAGTGTGATTTACTTAAAGGACTATTTTTTCGTTGCGTGTCAAAGTAACAGAAAATAATGATATCGTCTGAATAAATCTTAAGTGTGAACAAAATAATGACCTAAACCTAGATAACAACAACAACAACGATGAAAAACAAATTGTCAGATAGCATCGTCAGGCACACATCCCACCCTCCCTCCCCCTTCCCCCCTAACAAAATAGCAGGAGGTTCTCAATTCATCTTTTTTTTTTCTTCTTAATTAAATTTCACGTAGATAAAGTTGCAATCACAGCTACAATATTTTATAAGTAAAAGTTAAAATACCTACGTACAAAAATACAGACGCCTCTACACAATGAAATTTCGACGTCATCAAAATTAAATGTATTGGAAATTAAGCAAATATAAGTTAGAGGATAAGACAATGAAAAAAAACGAAGAAGTAACAAAATGCTATCAAATAATTCAACATTCACGGAATAACTGGCGAAATTGAGCGATTGAAATTTTGTCAAATTTGTTTTTATTTGCCTATTATTTATTTCCACCCGATCATGGTTAAATATATAATAGAAATATAATTATAAGAGAATAAATATATATATATATATATATATATATATATATATATATATATTTACATATTCTGAGCGACAAAAAACGACGGTATATACGTGGATTAGAATTTTGTATTTGGGTATTATACTGAACATTTCATGTTATAGACTATTTATTCTTATATAACTTAGGGACTAGCCTAATTGAAAAAGTAGATGTGTCTCTGACTTCGCTCGCGTATGTACTTTCATAAAATATTTTAAATCAACTCTAGAATTAATAGATGCAACGACATCTAGTAAATAAGTATAAAAGTAAACTTTCCTTGTGTAAGTACACTTTATATGGAAACATTAAATTGTCATATCTCCTTTTGGACCGACTGCAATAAAGTGGCGACTGCAATAAAATGTACCCTACAGGTTACCCCAGCTCCAATAGAATTCACTAGAAAAAGCTCCAACGAAATCCATTCTCTTGTTTTGCGTGAAAATTGTAGTAAACAATTTTTAATTTTCAAATAAACCTATTGACAGAATCCCTATATACCTATACCCTGTCATTTTGCTCGCCGGAGAAATCTGACATATCATCATTAACGAATTATACAACCATATGAATACTAAGCTACTCATTTATCCTAAATTTAGGTGATTACATTTATTATACTAAAAGGATCGATTTAGCAAAAAGTAACAAACAATAAATTAAGGTGAATTAAGGTTTTAAAAGTTACAAATACTTACAATTTTTTTTTATCTGGCCAGTGCAATATTTATCAAGTTTTTTTTCCTAAAAACTGAAACTTATTTATGTTTTAAATGTTCTTGTTTAGTTAAATTGTGTCTCTTTCATTGCCTTAGCTATTCATCTTTTGAAATATTTGCCCTGATTTGGTTGGAATTTGATAATAAAAGTGTTTGAAAAAAATACGCTTTATGTCATTAACAAAGAGTAGTTTATGTAAAAAAAAATTCTCAAAAAAAGTGTTGCATGGAAAATTCTTTGAATTTTTACCATGTGAAAAAATACCATTAAAATACTTGGAAATTAATTAGGGAAAACTCGACAAGGCTAAAATCGCTACAACCACTTATAACTTGCAGTTGTACATTTTCGAACTTTCAAATACTGGGTGTAAAGGTTTAGTCACCCATTGCCTTCGTAAAAATGATTTCTTGATGGAACTATACATTACAACTATATTTTGTAGACTAAATTGTCTTTATAGACAAGGTTTTTTATCTAATAATAATCTATACATGTTATAAAATTGTAATAGTGATTTCTGTACTTAAAAACTGACTTTTTGGAATTTTTTTGGAGTGATAATCATGCCATACGCCAAGCCAATCACTTTTTAAAAATTATTGAAAAATTTGTTTAAAAAGTGATTGGCTTGGCGTAAGGAATGATAATAAAAGCCCGTTTTTGTCAGTCTGTCTGCTTTTTTGTTTGTTAATTTATTTTTAATTTTTAGTAAATTTTACGCTCATAGAATTCTGAGAGAAAAGCAAATAAAAATAAAGAAACAATTTCGAATAACTTCTTATTCCAATTTACGCGAATGATGTCGCAGGCACAGATAGTATGGGATAAAACAATGAACAAAGTATCACTTGAAGCTTATCTGTATGCGATTTCTAAATAGAATGCAAATAAAATTATTCAATTTAGAATTTCATATAGAATTAAGCACTTGAGCACCAGGTGGTGAAAAATAACCTATTAATATGAAACGGGTACTGGACTATATTTGAATCTCGGGTAAATGTGAAATAACTGAAATTCAAAGTAATAAACGGAATTTTAATAAATACTTCTTTACTCCATTGTAATATAAAATATAACGCCTAGTTGATTCTAAATAATACCGAATTAAAGCAAAATTATTGTACTACTCTTAAAGTAAAGTGTCAAATATGCTTCTAGTAACCATTAAATTAATTAACGACGATACATTTTCGCGCTTCCGACCCTCCGGCCTCTTGAACGTTTTCAACGCCTTGTGCTTAAATATCATTCCGAATGTGATTGGGTTAGTTACGTGACAACATCTACTGCTGTATAACGTCATTACGAATTAATTAATGGCTATACAAATGTGGTTTTAGCAAGATCACATCTTGATTTACAATTCGTTTCGTAATATTATTAAACTAAAGCGGTAACACTTCGACCTTATCATGAAAAGAGCATAGCATTTCAAAAGTACTAAAGGTTGGAGTCGACTGTTACACGTGTTATGCCTACACTTGACCTCTTTAATGCATGAACTTGTTACATTTTAATCGTTTTACTATTAACCATACCCAGTGACCAGCTCTTTGTCCGGTAAATACTTTTAAATTACTTATGGTTCGTTAATAACATTATTTATCAATGTCGTGTAAAACAAATAATTTCAGCAAATGTTGATTTATAACTAGACAATGGATGTTACTAACGGCTTCTAACTTTAAATTTGCCTTTATTTTTTCAAAATTTTTTTTAAAATAAATCCTTACCACGGTATAAATATTTTTTTAAATACACAGAATCGGTTTTTCCTGATATGCTCTATTAAGTGCAAGTTCATTTTATATAACAATTATGGTCTCTTATCCTGTTAGGTGATGCATGTTTTCTACGAATTACTTTTTACTCGTTATTATTCTTTTATAATGCATACTAAAGCAATCAGCATTATTTTGAAGATTTTTTTCCAACCGAAATGTTTACATTTTCAGCATTTAAAAAAAATACATTTTAACTCACATTGAGTGGATATCTAGAAAAATTAAACATTGACAATTTATTTAGACATTGAAATTATTATTTTATGTTTGCCTTTTCCCTACTCAAGTCACAGTTCTTTATGGCACTGTTTTGCCATTGAGATAAATAAGTTTCGACTATACATATAATAACCAAATATTGACTAAAAAGAAAGGTAAAAAGTTCATTCAGAAAAATTTCGGCTAAACATGTTACGTTTATTATTGTATACAATTATTACACAATTATGATGACCACAATTTAAAAAAAAATGGAAAAAAGATACCATTGTTTCGCTTGGCTCAGGACGTAGGAAGAAATTACCAATTTCTTTATCATAAGTAAGTGTTGCTGAATAGAGTTTTACCTTCGATTCGTCCAAAATATTTGGGAAGTTAAGTAAATAGCTATTATAATAGCTCTCAGTAACATGTTCATTCTGGTTTTTAAGGGCCATTTACTATTTTGACGTAGTTTAATTCAACAGAAACTCCACCAATAGAAAGCGCGGAAACATTCGTGATATCATTAAAATCGACTAAAAATGACGAAAGCAATGAAAAACGACATGGAACAAATTTAGTCTCGAATAATTTATTATTCGAGACTAAATTTGTTGCATGTCACAGTATTCACCCAGTTTAGTCACTTAAAAGTTGAGTTCCATGAATAATAAAATATTTAAATTTCAGTCGACAAGTTACTATAAGAATATACCTCAACACCGTATCTTAAGATGTACTGAGTATTTTGAAGAACTAGCCTTTGCCCGCGATTCTCTCGGTATAGTGTTAGGAAAACTTGTTTCATAGATTTAAATCAGGCCAGTTATATAGCCAGAAAATAAGTACTAGTTTGATTATAATTTATCAAATCTGACTTTTAACATTTATTGTAGTGAAGTTTGACCGCTGCGCGCTTTAAGCAATGATCATCTGGACTGAAATGCTATGCAATTAACCCTCGTACTTGCCTTCTTAAATTGAACATATTCCTTATTTTTTATTAGGTTATTCATTCGCTGCAATAATTGTTTTCACTATTCTACTCTCACAAATGGTAGCGTAACTATATATCTTTTAACCAAATTTATGTAATATTGAGCTGGAAAAATTTAAGCGTGAAACAAAGACAAAAGTGAAGAGGCATAGTTTAACTTTTATTATATTACAGTAATTATTTATAGTCTATCTTTTAACACAGATATACGTGTTTATATATGTGCAAATTTCCATTGAAATCCTTGAATCATTTAAGCATGAAAAACAGACAAACCAACAATTAACACACAATGACAACGCTGATAACTGATAACAACTGACACGCAAATTTGACTTCACCTTTATTATATACCTAGAGATAATTTGGTATATTCGATAGTGCTGCAGGTAAGGACCTATGCTTGAGCAAGGTTTGATTTTTTTTTGAGGTTTGATCAAGTTTGATTCCTGTAAACAATTTTTGTATATTCATAAATTATTGGATTCAATTTTAAATGGCTCATAATAACTTCGGTTTGGCTGAGACGCTAAGTTAAGTAAACGGCGCGGGTGGTGTAGGTTACAATTCTTGGTGGATTTTAGAAAAAATCTCGTGAATATGATGTGTAATATAACAGCACATTTGTTATAATAACCTTTCTCGTAGGTTTTTCCGTATAAAGAAAGGTAGACGGAAAGTAAAACGGGATGGTATATTTACTTATTATTAGTGTATTAATGAGAGAAAGAAATCTGTAAATTAGAAATAGTATATTACATAATATATTAGTAAATAAATTTTCTTTTTAAGAAGTATTTTTTAAATAATTGTAAAAATATAATGATTATACGATATATGTTGTCTGGAGAATTGTATAAACCACAATACTCAGTACTGAATATAGCTATATTTTACATTAATTTTACAGCTATCTCATGACCAACGTCTTAAGAAATATTATTAAAATTTCTTTAATACTAGTATTGTGTATAAAACTGGCTGTAATATAAAATCAACATTTCTCCTATTTAAAGTAGTATGACTTATATAAAGTGAAAATAATTAATTAATTTAAAAATGCCATTTAACTAATGATTAGTTATCAAATTTAAAAATATTTTTAAAATTAATATTTCGTTGCACTATGATATAACATGAATTAATTTATTACTCTATCCAGAATCTTATTTTTACGTAATCTAATATGTTTCTAAGGATAAGGCACTGATAGAATTAGACCCAATAACATTAAACAGACCCGGTTTTGTTTTGGCATAAGTAAAAAAATAAAGCCAAGTTTTCAATTTTATATTTATTTTAAAATCAAATCATATTTCAGTATAAGTTTAGTAAAACAGAAAGACATTACAAAGCATACTGTTTGCATGTTGTTCCATATTATCATGTACATAACAAAAGTAATCATAGCATACTTATCGCTAGTTGTTCTAACTGTAAAAAGAACTGACAAAAATCACTATAATAATAATAATAATTGCTACAGCAAAAAATTATTCGATTTTAAAAAAATTAATAATTCGGTTAATTTCACAAATTCCCTTAGAGTTTATAGTTCCGGTAACCTTAGTGCGATCAGTTTCTTGCTCTTCTGCCATGTATATACTGGGCCTTTCAACCAGCTTCACTCAAGTTAACCCCGTGTCATAGATAGAACGATATATACGTAAATTTAATGCGTGATTGCCTACGTATGTTAAAAAATGTTAATCGAGCAAAACCATTACCTATAAAAAGTATTCTTGTAATCGCTTCCTTGTGTATGTCTTCTATGTCCTTTAATCACCGGAATATTTCCTTACTGAACAGACGATATTTAAAGTCGTCTGTTAAATAAGGAGTGTAATAATTGAGCGCGGCCCAGTTTGCTTTAATATTGAAAGAAAGATGTACAAAACTGCAATTGGACAGGAAATTGTAAATACTTATTAAAAATATTGGTTCAAATGAGGATACGCATAAATTTTTCTTATTCCTTTAAAAAAAATCCTTTTATGCTATTGTCCTGAAATAAAAAATACACTAAAAAAATAAATATCTTAGAAAAATGTATATAAATCTTATAATGAGCAGTATAAATTTTTATACAAGATTTAATAATCTAATCCTAATTCTAATAATGTACGTCGGTTAATTGGCAATGCTACAACGACAGCCTGATTTGAAAACAATGTGTGTATAATTTTTTTTCATTAAGTGCTTCATCCTGATAAGACATTTAGGTGTTACTATACATCATATTTTATTCTCCATCAAAAGAAAATCGCTTATCAAATATTTAAAAATATTATCAAATATTCTCGTTTTCAACGTATTTAGTACGAAACCTTATAATATAGCTCCATGAAATATTATTCAAAGGATAGCACTGAATTAATTAAAATCTGACAATATTCAGGACATTTCTTAAAAATCAATCACCTGGATTTTCAAAAAGGTTATCAACTTACCAAGAAGATTGTGATAATAAAATTAAAAACTAATATTTCGCTTTATTCAGATATTTAGTTGGAACATTTTAATGGAATATTGCGGACAACGTTGACAGTATTCTGTAAAAAAGGCATTAGAATTAATGCGATGCGGTCTCCGTACGCAAATAATTTTAAGATAGCATGAACTACGAAGTTAACCACAGTGGTAAACAGTTTAGTAACAATTTTTTGTTTTAAATTATAATGGTCGCAAATAAAAGTTACAAAGGTACTAACTGACTATATCCACGTGCAATGCTCTCTTAAGTTTCCATTGTATCAACCTTACCTTCGATGGCCTATTAATTTTTCATCTGTGCCAAAGAATGGTAAGAAAGTTTTAAAAACGTCAAAAAATATGCAATTACTATTTATAATTCACATTTGTGTACGACTGTACCCGAGACAAAAAATTAACAAAAATTACAGCTGTGAGCTGTTCTGCACATAATGTTATATTTTTACGTGTTTGAAAGCTACATTAAGCAACATCTTTACAAAATTTAAAGTAATATTAATATTGGTAAATAATTTAATAAAAATAAATTTATCTCGTATGTATTTATATGTATATATATATATATATATATATATATATATATATATATATACATATATAAATACATATATCGAAAAATTATAAGTAATCATAAAAACCACTTTACTGGTTTCGCCTGTCATACCATTTTCCATCTCTTTAAGTATGTTGTTTAAATACATAGTTTAAATAATGAATGAGTTTCAAAAATGTGCTTTCCAGTCTTTTTAAGATGGATAGTATTTGAAAATATTTTAATTGTCAACGTTCAATATTTTTCTTTTTTGAAATTTATTTTTTTTTAATTTTACGTGGAAAACATGAGATCATATTAAAATTAACACGAATGTTTTCATATAAAATATTTGGAAGGAATGTAAGGAAGTGGTAACAATTAAAAATAAGCGCTAAGATAATTAAATTGTACGGAACATAAAATTTGGCTTTGGCAGCTTAATTGGAAAGCTTTGCTATACGAATCATTTGAGAGAGAATATAGAAGCTGGAAAACAAAGTAACTGAAATTTAATAGGGCGTGATTGCAATTGATTTCCTTCTTGGCAAGTTATTTAGTTCAAAGTGGAAATGACATTTAAATTATGAAAGTAAATTTTAGTTTGCATACAGCAATTACGATCTTTTAAGGAGCCAAACAAGTAATAGGAAGGCACTTAAACCTAGAGATTAGAATATATTTCATTTGTATCATTTATCGGTGAACAAATTGTCGTGAATCCTAACTCAAGTCGTTTTTCTTGAATATTTTAATCATCTTATGTAATAATGCTTCACGAGATCATATTTATATATTTTTCGGAGTAAATTTTGGGAAATTTTGTTTTCGTGACTCACATCAAACATTCACTGAAAAATTCATTCCAAGAATTGATGAAAATATGACCCATATTTTTAAGAATGTAAAAATTAATTTTCATGATTATTGTCAACTAATGGGGGTGAAATTTTATAAATATCAGATCTGTGATCTGTTTTATAAATATCAAATCTATGATTTAGATAACATAAACAGTCTGCAGAAATTGCTCAAAGAAAGAAACTTGAGCAAAAGTTTTAAAAATAATTAGGTCATGATTTACGTAACATGCTGTGTATGTGTCTTTCACACACGGTGGAAGCGGAAGGTTATGTATATGCGTTTTAAGCGACGCGCCATGAATACAAATGTTGCGTAAATTTCAATAAAGCTTGTACGCAAACACTTGGACTTCATTGGAAGTTAAAGGAAAAATGAATGAAGAGACTGAAGTTTTCTTGTATTTATTACACCAGGTCCTTTGTGGCAGAGCTTTCATAAGTAAGTGTTTTGACTTTTTAGTGAAATTAAATATATTTTTAATCATAAATAATTTTTCATAAAATTTGGTTTCATTTCGTTTATTTTTTTATCTTCAATTTATATGTAACCTTGATGAACTTGTGAGTAGAAAAATAATCTCGTGTAGTCAATAAAACAAAGTTGATTACAGTATGATAAGTATTAACACTTTTTTCACTGTTTAGTAGCATCATGGAAGACAAGGTATAGGTGTATATGTATAAGATCCCACTTGGCGGGTTACGCTAATTGGCCTTGAAATTGGCTTTACTTGGAAAAATAGACATTTGTTCTTCCTTACACCTGTGAACATCTATTCCGACTGTAACTAAAGGTGCATGTTATGCATACAGTTGATTCTGTATACCAAACTGTGAAATAAATTGTCGATTCAGCAAAAGAAAATTATATTCACTTATTATTAACAATAACGACACACACACTGAATCACCTGTATGAGTAATTAGACACATTCCTTTTTACATTTATGTATTATACCGGTCACATAAGTACGAGTAAATTCACTTCACTTTTCAATTTTATAACGTATGCAAAAAAGAATCAAGAGGTTGTAATTTATATACGTGATCTTCAGAAATACCTAAAATGGATATATCTTTGTGATTTAATATTAGAAGTAAAAATGTTTTTATCTTGAATGTAACAATGTAATTTGAAGTTATCTTTTTTAGTTTTAATCTTAACTACGAGTTAGATAAGATGTAGGATTTAGTAAACATTGTACTCACTGTATATAAACAAACGTATACCGTATATAGATTATTATACGAATAATTAAATATTTGAAGCAGGAATTATGTATTGTTTCCTGAACTCCGTGTTAGAAAGCGTAACTTAGAAACGTATATATTTAACATACGTACATACCACACAAATCATATAAATATACAAAAATAAAGGCGAGTTACAAAAGGGCCAGAAATTCCAGCACCAGATAGGCCAGGTTTTAATTTTTCTGTATGACAAAAGCTATAAAAATAATCATAGATAACTTGGCGAAAAAGTCATAACGAAAAATATTAAACACTTCAAAATAAATTTTATTGATCAAAAAAAATTACGCATAATAATAAGGGCTGAATATTTTAGATATGGTTTAGAGAGTGTAGAGCTTTTTATATGTGTCCATTATACTTTTGAAAGCTATTAAAACAACGACGAGAGACATTAGTGTTGTACGGTAGTTCCGAAGAACTTAGTTGGACTCGAAATTAAAGTGGTTATTCCCAAAATTTACGTGGTTAACATAACAAGTAGAAGTGAATAAATTCGAAGCAACACAAATATATTGGCATTAATTTTTCAATGGACAAAATTACGAACGTGAAGAGACTTAATTGCCTAAAAATATTGTGTTTCATTTTTGGAAAACGCCCAAAAATATATTTCCTGTAAAGATATTTAAACTATATCTCTAAATGAAAGGGATATAGATTAATTGTAAAAAAATATTCAATATTAATAATTTGCATAAAGATGGTTAACGAAATGAAACATCACATTCCATTAGTTTTTTAAACTCTCAATACGTATACCATATTCATATACATACATAAATATGTGTACTATAATTTATGAAGTAAATACTTAGACTGACAGTCTTTCAATCTTAGTAAAATTATATGGAAAGATATGTTTAAAAACCAAAATAAAAACTTAGTTTTTCAATCCTATTTCCGCAAACAACTTTTTAATATTCACATTTTATTACTTTTTACCCATTTTTCACAGGTGTGAAAAGCCGCTGCCAAACTGGCAGACAAGCTAACACGGTAATAAAAACAATGCTGTAATATGCGAAAAATGCGGTGGCCTAATGAAATGTTCTAATTTTTCATGAGCGATGACAATACACTCCAAACGTGATATAGATTTCAATGGCTCACATTGATTCGTAGCAGTAATTACCCATTGATTTTAGTGAATGTTTAATCTGATCCTTTCTGTATTTTTGACGTATGTATGTACTGTGCGTGTTACTGTATTAGTGTGTATTTAAAATAGAATGTAACCAACAACATATTTGTAACAAAAGGATTTTAATTTTACTTGTTTAATTCTAATAGTTCATCGACGCTCTCTATACTATTCCCCTTCGATAAAATTCAGAATTCAATATTATTTTAACGGGTTTTAAAAACGCTTTTGTATCATACCGAGTAGTGTCTCTAATAACTCTACTCGCAGTTATTTGATTTTAATTATATGTCATTAGTTGTGGAACCCTGAAATATATTAAAATATTTTAAAACTTTTACGCATTTCAGGTGACAAATTTTCAATTGACGAAATTAATTTCAACACATTACTTAATTTTACATACTATAATTCTCAACGAGATCACGCTATTCTTCCACGCAGATGGCTTAAATTTGCTAATTCACTGCTCGAACTAACGAATGAGCTGCGATTTATATAGTTTATGTCGACAACGATATTTCGTTGCTGAACTTTCTCTTTCGCAAGATATTGATCCGTTTAAAATTTGAATTTATGAAGACTTAAAAATGATGCCTGAAAAATCTTAGACAATTTTAATAACACTGGTTTGGCTAAAACTTGACAGAAAAACTGCATTTAAATAATTGGTACTATCCTATTTTTACCTAGCACCTTTACCGAATAGAAAAAAATATTTAATTTAACTGTGAATTTTTGTGTTAGTATTTTAAAAATTATTATGTTTGAAAAAATATTAGAAAATCACCAGGTACGAAAGATGTAGTGACTATTTTTCTATGATCTCAGCGCCAACATTATCTACAATGATTTATATATTTTAATATCTTAGCTGTGGCCTAAACTGTCATGTCTCTCAGCTGCCACGAGCCACAGACTATTAGCTTTCAAATAAGTTAAATACATCTGCTTGCTTTTTCATGGTTCTTAATAACTTATATACTCGTAATTTGTTAAAATTAATTTGCTCAAATATTTTAAATCAAGAATATTATCGTTATTTTTAAATACTATTTTATAAATAAAGTTACTTACACCGTTAAAGATTTATTTAATTTTCACACACAAAATTAGCTTTTATATTCGTTTGTTTGATTTTTATATGTTTCTCGCAAATGTAAACGAATTTTTTTATTTTTATCAATTACAGAATAAAAAAATTTTAACATAACGAAGTTTAGCTAATCTATCAAAGTCAGAAAATGTGTAACTCTCATTAAGTCCAAGGCTAGTTCTTCTTTTGATTTACGTAATTACTGGTTCATTAAAATTCAAAATGTATGTATTTCTTTCAATACTGCGTATAATAAACGTAATATTATTAATTTGTATTCAGATACCATTTAGAAATTATTTTATACTCTTCTCAGTTTTTGAATGTTGAAATGACTGTAGTGCTGTTTTATTATTAGCATTAGATTTGAAAGTTGTAAAGTTAAATTGATTTCAACAGTAAATAAATTTATTTTTTTCTTAAGTTTTCAGCAAATATAATTGCGTTGTCCACTATTTAAAAATAATATTCCTTATGTACAAATAATAATAATAGATATTCCATTATATCTATAGACGTAGCGTGTATATCAGCATTATTATCTTTATATATTTTTTTATTATTTTAATGAAGTGAAAAAAACAAAAACTACAATTTCGACAGATGAAATGAAAAATAATTTAAATAAAGGTCGTCTTTTTGTTTGCTTTTACTTTTAAAGTACGTGTACGACAATTACTTTACGGCTGTGTTGGTAAATCCTGCTACTACAATAAACGCGAAAGTTTGTGAGGATGTATGGACGAATCTTTGTTGCTCTTTCACGCAAAAACTACTGAACAAATTTTGATAAAACTTTACAGTAATATAGCTTATACATCAGACTAACATACATACTACAATTTGTAAGAATATTTTGTGATTTGACTATTATATAACGATCACAATCAAATAAGTCAAAAAAATACCTATCCTCTGAGAATTATCTTAGCGTGCGCTGCTTAAACCATTAAAGTTACACGAAGATAATGTAAAGTGAGATTATTTCTCTTAAACAGTTCAAACTAAAAGTCCAGGACAGTATATGTCTATCTTTTATGTGGAAGCCATTACAACAAAAATAATCACTATTAATATGAAGTCTTCTTTTTCAATGTACATTTAATAGTATTGAATTAATTCTTATCAAAATAAATTCGTTTATCGCTTTACGTAGATAAAGTTTGTCTTTCACACTAAATAATATAAACAAATAGTACAAAAATTATCACGATATGAATGACTTGGGCGGAACGCTATTAAAAAACACCAGTGATACACTGCCATGGGTGGGCGGCGCGAGTAGCGAGTGGAGCAAGATTGGAGGGGCGGGCAAGGCAACATCATGCGCCATCGCTGAGTACACAACCCGAACACACATACGTGAAGGTAGACGTCGGTGACGGTTGTGCTCATATTGCGATTTTTTCATAGTTAATTCAAATCGTATTCCCTATAGTCATAGGCATAATAGTTACAATTTTTAGGAAGTATTGTAATTGTTTTTTTTTTGTTTAAATAGATAGTAGGATTAGAATTGTATTTTTGTTTAGTTTAAAAATGAATACAAAATAGGTTCATTTTCTTTTAATTTAATTAAAATTTAATGAACCTATTTGGTTACTGGAATTAATTTAGTTGTTAGTTTGAGAAATATCACTGACTTTTTTTTTGTTATAATTGGATAGGACATTGATTTTTTTTGTTTATTTAAACCATGCTGAACAAAAACGTGACTTGCAAAGACTTTTATACATATAACTTTATGATCCGTCGCGACGACTTTAATTTATTACTTTAGCTCCTCCTTCATCAGTTTTTGATAAATATTTATGTAAAGATGGAGAGTGAGTCCTTAAGTTTTATTTCTTTGCGGGCAGAAAACTTCATTAACTTGCAAAATGTGAGAAGAAATAATGCGGAGTTGGATTCAAATAACTTAGGTCAAATGATTCTTCTCTCGCTATCATTTCTAATAGGCAAGATACGTTCACATACGTGCGCAATTGAGGGAGGCCTAATTTATTTGTTACAATGACATGTAACCTCGCCTGGCCAGAAATTGCCAAAGAGCTTATGCCTGGTCAAAAATCAATGGACAGACATAACTTAACAGTCAGAGTGTTTAAAATAAAAGTACAAAAGTTGGTGGCTTTACTCACGAAAGGTAAACTATTTGGTGACATGCAGTGCTTCATGTTAGTCTCATATGCACTTACTGCGGTGGTTGACGGAAAAATTGCATTCCAACCAAATTGCGAAGTTATTTCTGAGGTACGAAACTCGGAAACTAATCAGAAGAACTACGATACGGTGACCAAGAATACGATTCACGGGCCCTGTGGTGCATTAAATCTTTCATGTCTTTCATGTCATTATACTAAAAGTATCCGAGAAGGCTTTTAAAAGGTAATCGGACTAACGACCAAGGCTATCCTCTGTACAGGCGCACAACACCAGAAGATGGTGGATGCACGACGACACTAAAAGTATCGAGTAGGAATACAAGAAATAAAAGGGTATACATTCTCCCATTCTCTCTAAAAGTTTTAATTCTCATATAAATGTAGAGTTCTGTAATACGGTACAGCGAATAAAGTATATTTTCATATATATAAATAAAATCAAGCTATTTTTAACATCCGACAGCAAGGTAATGTAAACATAAACCCGTGAGATAAGGTGTAAACATTTAGAGCCGGCCGATATGTTAGTAGTAACGAAGCAACGTCGCGGATATTGGGTCTGCCTGTGCCCGAAATACACCCAATTGTCACTCATCTTGTAATACATCTACCCGATGATGAGAAGGTTTACTTCACTGAAAATAATTTTAGAGGCAGAATAGCAGCACCGTGTAGAACGGAACTAACTGCGTTTTTTTTCCTGTTGTACCAAAATCTAAAAAAATTACTTTACTTAAAAATACCTCACTAATATAGATGGAATACATCGCTCAAGGAACGGAAAGGTCGTTTACAAGGAACAGTTATCTATAGTTGGTCAGGTGTAAAGGTAGGGGACGCTCTTGGGCGCATTTACACTGCACACGTTTGCAACTTTGAATATTATTGTTTATTATTATTGTTGCTGAAGTAATAAGGTAACCAAAATTGTGGTCCCGGATACAGAAACCAAATAACCTACAGATAAAATTAAGTGCTTTAAGTTAGTTTCCTCAAATTTAATAATAATTTAACACCGTGTACATAGCAAATACACTTGAAATATATGAGAGATATGATACATACAAATATTAAATAAATTATGATATATTGCAAGAAACAATTTCTTTCTTAAACGTTACGTACGTTATTCCTTATGAATACATTGTTTCGGAGCTTGACATAATTATATGTATATTTTAGCTATGTCCTACCATAGTTTTTATTGTTTTCATATGCTAGTAACAAAAGAAAAAAGTAGCAATATATCTTGATAACAATATAAAACCAAAGTTAGCTACGATCCATCGACTTCGAATACATTAATTCCCTTTGAGGCGATCGTTATTTGCGAGGCTTATATTCGTGCTCAAACCTTATCGGTATGATATCTGTTTCGAAACATAGCATAATCTTATCTTAACTATGTTCTCCTATAGTCTCCACTCTATTCTAATAAACGCAATGTCTAGAGAGAACAATGTATACTGAGAACTCTTAAGAAACTAATATTAGTTACGATCCATCGACTTCGATAGCACTCATTATATTTTTCATATTTATATATGTAATCAAACCTTTTAAATGTGATGTTTGTTTGCGTTATTTATTAATAACTTTAAGCATGAAGCGCGTGTACTATATATAATTTTGCATTTGAAGAGTGTTTTTTTCTTGTATTTTTAATGTTTTGTTCTGAAATTGAAAATAAAATACTTACGGTCTCATCTCGGTGCCTTTATTTCACTGTCTTCTGAAATCTAAACTTTGTAAATTAAAAATATGGATTTCGGCATAATTTTCAATTAATATGATCTAAAATGATTTTCTGAATTCAACTTTTTACAATTTTTTTCAAGGTTAATCACTGAGCCATACAATTTTTTTAAGCCTGGTCGTTTTTAAACACAAAATTTTTTTTTAATTTTTGCCTGTGACATTAAATGAAATCAGATGTAATGTTGATCCCATTTAGATAAAAAAATGCAAACAAATTTTTTGAAGTAAAATTAATAAAAACTGAATAAATTTGTTAATGTTCTACAATGTAATAATCTTTCCAGACTGGTCTCCCTCGGCAGATACAGAATTTATGCACGAACATAGACATGTGTATTATATGTGTAATTGTGTGCGTTAGTGGGTGCGTACGTGCATGCGCGTGTGTGTGTATGTATGTATGAAACGCGACTTACCTCTCTGTCTGTTTCCTTTTGATAAGATTTTTATACATTACACATCAGTGACTATTGTAGCTAAGATGTTTTGCCAAATTCCCTATATCATGAATAGTTTTACTAGCCTTTTTAATATGAAATCTCAATTTAGAGAGTTTAAATCTTTTACAGATATCGACCACAATTTTTCACATCCAAAGTAGATGTTAAATTTTTAAAATAAAATTATATTTGACCAGTTAAAAATAAAATTTTATTTAATCAGGTAAACACAAACATTTTTTTGAATTTAAATATTTACCACAAAGGAAGATTTTATTTAATATTTTAAATCTCAATTTCTTAACTAATCAGGCTTTGTTAACTTTTTTTTATACATCTTCGGACTTAAAAAGTATATAAAAAGTTTCGATTCAGATGCAAGAGAGATGAATTTCAGGTGACCTACAGCAGTTCAAATTATGTGAGAAATTGCAAAAATACAATATTTTTACATTTTCCCCGTGTAATTGAAAATATAAAAACAAGAAAAGTCGTCACAATCATCTTCATACCAGAGTAGACGTGATTAGGCCCTGTCCTACACTGGGACCGTATTTTCCCAAATGAAGACATATTACAGTTTCTTAGGAAGCAAACAATTTCTTCACCACGTCCTATGAATTTATAAAAATGTAGGCCTAGATCATTTTTATGAAAATTTGGTATTTTTATCAGCGTATAATTTTAATATTCGTACAGTTTTAATAAATATTTAAAGTAATTTAATTTGTCAATAATAATTATCTGAAATACATCTGGAAGCTAGTAAGTAGAAATAATTATTGACTTATTAATGACTGAGAATGCGAATTACTGCACCAAGAGCAGTAAAGATTAAAATATAGGTACGTATACATCTTGAAAATGCACTGCCTTTAATAATCTTCTTTACCTTTTCTGGAGCATAATCTACATACTAAAGTTCGTTTAACCTACTTCCATTAATCTCATAACGTAAATGTAACGTTTGTTAAAAATTTCCCGATTCTAAATAACTATAAAAAATAAACCTCTCCTTCAATGTAAATCTAATTTCGCAGCATATACATTCGAAATCATTAATGAAACTAAAGAATTGTCACCAAATAGAACCTTTTAAATTTTAATATATTAACATAAAAAAGACGACAATGTGTGCTGTGTGACGAACGCTGAATGCCTTCTATTAATTATTAGTATTTCTTCTGAATTAAATTAAATCAAACCGGCGATATTGTTTTTTTTTTCAAAAACTACAGTAGGTATGAACCTGCTGATAAGACAGTTTTTATGTAGAATTTTTTTCTTAAATTTTTTTGGAAACTTTTTTCCACATTTTTAACAGTTTTCTAGTTATTAGCGAAAGAACACACATTTTTTTAACTCTTCCCGGTCCTTGTCCGGTCAACATTTTACTTCGGGATATACTAATTAGGTTTCAATAGAACATTTATGCAAGAATCAATGCTGACCCGCTTAGTGACTATTTTAGACCTTAACAATAACTATAATATATTAACAATAAATATAATATATATGTACTGGAATGGTGTATAACCAGGTATAAGTACACGAAAGGTGACGAACCATATTGATATGGCAGTGGCTAGGGTTATACAAAATATCGCAGCATTTACTATTTAAGTCGAAATGATATGGTAATACTTAGAACCTTTTTCAAAGACTTATCTTTGTTTAAACCATAAGTTACTATAAAGAATGTGACATACAAGGATACACACATCCAAGGATCACAGGTACACAAAGTATTCAATTAACTTCAAGCTTTAAATATCTAACTCTATTTATAACATAGTGAACCATTAAAATTTTAATTAAATTTAATTTATATTCATTCTTAGCATGGCTTAACTTAATTATCCCCACATTGATATTACAGCCGTAGCCGAGCACGCAGCGCATCTTCCGTACAGCTCACTATGTGTTTAATCGTAGGCGAGTTAACGACTTTCACTTACAAGAGGATAAGATTAATTACAAGAGAAATTTCACTTTCGCGGAGACTCATTAATTGTCAATTAATTAGCAGAGTGAGCTTGTAAGTTTTGACCATGGGTTTGAAAGTATTTTCGACGAATGACTGGAATTAAGGTTTGTTGGACTAAACATGGAGTTTTTTGAAGTTTGACGATAAACTTGTACGTGGTTATATGCATTATAAGATTATTTGTCGTATGTTGATATGAAATGAAATGAATACGAAAATTTATTTGATTTCTTGCTTATGTTATGTTGAGAAGACATACAAAAATTAAGATGATATTAACACAGTTTGATGAATTTGTATGCATAGACTCAGTTTGATGAATTTGTAATGAATTTGTGAATAGGAGACTCTCTAATAAAATATATAGGTAAAAATTATCAAAAAAGAATATGTAGAAAATCATGAATGAAAAAAAAATAATTTCTTTTTTTGTTTTTAATATTTATTTTTCATTAGCAAATGGAAACTAAGATTTGAAATGAATATAATTATTTTGTATCGATATTAGTCACGTTGTTGAACTGGTAATTTTGAGCAGTACGGCTTATGGAGTCAATAGCCTTGAGTTACGAAATACCGTGAGAAAATAAGTTCCCCGAGTAAACATAATTGAACAAAAGAATAAGTTGTAATCTAGATAATAGTATTTTTAAATTCATTGCGGCTCCCGTAAAATGTGCGCTATTCCATCGTCGCAGGTTAATTTCTTAAACCTTTTTACATTTACTAATGCTAAAGTTTACTTCTATAGTCAGAGGTAAGTTCAGCATAATCAATATTATCGTAAATATTAAATAGTTATTCTGACGAGTCTATTTAGGTTTAGTGTTCGCCGAATTCAAGCACTGAAAATAACTTCCATGTCTTTTTCCTGGTTTTATGTTACATACTGTTAAAAAAGGTAAACTTTTCTAACAATATGTAACAAAAGCGCTATTAACCCTTTTGATATTATTAAATATATTATTTGCTACTTTTTGTATATTAAAACGACACTTGTAGATTAGAACTACGCAAAATCATCATGTTGACGTTAGACCGTTTGATATATAGACTCATCGTCAACTTAACTCATATTCATTAAAATTGTTGAATGTCTTAGCTGAGTCGTATAGCTATCATGCACCATTGACCATAAACAATTAGATTTCCAAATTTGTCTAATTTCTTCTTTTCGTTGTCATAATTGTTGAACATTTTAGGTCGTTTCTTAAAATCATTCTACACAGAAATTTAAATCAAGGATGTGTAATGTAGTTCATTTTATTATTGTTTTAGGATTTATATTATGAGCAATGTTTTCGTTTTACATAACCTTTCCGTTTAAATGAAAGTACGTGATGTAGTATTATTTCTATTTTCTTTAAGTTCTTTACCACGACCTAAGTTTCGTTGTATTACAACATCTTCAAGTGGGTTATTAGCACATATATGTATAGCCCACTTTATGATGCTGTAATACAACGAAACCAAGGTCGTGGTAACGAATTTAAAAAAAGTAGAAATAAATCTACATCACGTAGTTTCTTTTAATTGTGAATAATGAATTTATGCAAAATTAACACCATATATATTCAATAATCTTTTCTTATTAAAATAAAAATCAGCTTCTTTGTTTGTAAATAATTTTTTATATGTTAGTCAATATTTTCAAACAATTGTATGTTCTGATCCTTACAGTACTGACAACGCAGTTTTTACTGTAATATTGACAAGCTAAATTCAATGCTTTCGTAAAATACAAGTCAAACTCATGGTGTAAAGAGGCCATAAATAATAAAAGGACATTCTATGTACAAGAATTGAAAAGTTACGTTTTTGCTATTTTTTAACATATTACATATTTTTTTTACATAACTGCTAATTTATAACCTGAAGTTAAGCATAATTAGTATACTTTTATTAATTATATAAATTATTTTTCCTTTTTTACGTAAAAAAAGCCCAAAATAAAAGATATTATTAATGTAATTTTGCCAAAAAATTATATTGTTTTATGTCATTATTGAACTTAAAAGTTTAGATTATTTGCCTAAAAAGTATTCATCATTTACTATTCATTCATACCCGATTAGTGCTTTAGAATTTTCAGTACAATCTCGATTTAAATTTGTCTTTTTCACCTTTATTTTTTTTCGTATAGGTAAACAATTTTTTTAAGCACCGTTTATAGATTCAAGCACCGAAATAAGATTTTGCAATAGATTATTTTTGATTTGAATTTTCATAAATTGTGGAAACAGATGCTCGTATATTAACCCTACACACAATAATTTACGATTAAAATTGCAGCATCGTCATTATTTAATACCTTCATGAGAACCTCTGCCTTATTTTTAATTGCATAGTTTCGTAATTAGAAGGCGTAGTAACTTTTGTTTTTAGTCCGTTTGTCTAAAAAAATAAACATTAGGTCAACATTAAAAACGTTATGATTTTATAACAATAAATTTAAATTTATATTAGGAGTATGTGCAAAGTAAAATTTCTCGCTCTCAATACCACAAATAAAAACCATTACAAAAATATCGCTTCACCAGAAAGAGGAACATCTTGTCTCGAGTTCTCTGGCACCATTACCGCTCGCAATTTTCCATTTCCAACAATATAGGAACTGTATTATATAATAAAAAAAACTTATTTCTCCAACTGTAGTTCTAAAAATGTACATAAATTTCATTTACATTTTAGTGATATATAAAGGCTCAAAGGTTCTAAATTCAAAAGAAAAATATAATTTTTTTTTAAATGTCTCATATTTTTATTTCTTTATATTTATATGCCTATAATATTTATCATATTTACATTAAGTCATATGTATAAGTTATATTTTAACTTGAGACATAAAATATGTAAACAATATGCTAATTCGGACCTCTACTCTCTTATCACCCGCATAATTCTGATAAACATATATTATACTTACATCACAATGGAGATAACTATTATGTTTGCATGATTCACCAAAATTTACCTCATATCAGGATAATCACATTTAAAATTTTAACTGGAAAACAATATCTAAAAATTACATTCAAGAAAATCGTAATATTTTTATTCATCTTGTTAGGTCCTACAGATGTGTCCTTTCTAAACCTTCTGAAGATCGCTTAAATAAGAGAAAACCTCTTCAAAATGTTTGTAGGTATCATAAAAATTGCAAATTTGTTGCACTTGTATAGTGCACATGTTACATATTTACAGACATTTAATCTCTAAATATGTAACATGTGCAATATAATAGTATAACAAAGAACATAACTATTATTCATACAGGTGTTTCTGAGCATCAAAACTGAATATACTTGAAGCGTGTTTCAGTAAAAAATATGTTTTTTTTTTAATTTAAATCGCAACGCTAGCACTATTTTTCTTTTCGAAACTATTGAGAATTGCAACATAGTTTTTAAACTTTTCAACTTAATTTGATGGACAAGATAACTTGTATTTATAAATATACATGTCCCAGTTACAGTTGTATACACATATTTAGATGTAAAAAGGAATACGTCTTTCATTTCATGTAGAAGAGAGAAGAGCGCTCTCCTCAATCAGCTTAACTTTCCCCGTAGCCCAGTTTACATTAAGGTAAAATTTTCAGCCTTACCTTAAATATGCCTGGCTTCGAATTTAGTTGGAGAAAGATATGTACGTTATTTATTTTCCTTTATACGCTCGATGAGGTTTTTCACGTGATTTTCTTACAAAGCTTAACAAAAGCTCGAAGATCTGCCGAAAATATGAAATTATATTTAAATATTTACGAAGGTTCTCTGATTAAATGTTTTAAAAATTTAAGTTATTTGCAATTATTAATATGAAGTAAAAACTAAATTTAGAAGCCGAAAGAGAAAAATTAGACATTGCAAGCTAAATTAAAATGCTTTATTTAATATAAGAACTAGGTAAGTGAGAAAATAGAGCTCGGAAAAGGAAATAATTTAATTTTTTTAGGGTTCGAGTGTAATGTATTTAATTCTTAATGTCTCATAATCTTAATAATTCAGAGTAGAAATTACTTATTAAACATAAATTCTTCCACTTCATCGCCCATAGATAATTTTTTTTTCACCTTTAAAATTTCTGTTTGTCGCTTTGGTATTGCTGTCAGTTATTTTGACAATTTGTAAAATTTTAGCTTTAACCGAATAAACAATTACTTTCATACCCGATCTTTTTATAGCAATGATCAATAACTTATATGATTCTACCAGATCTAAGAGCAAAATGAGCCTCTCATCGCCAACGCGGTAGTCATTATTCCGCTAATGTAATCATGATATTTTGACATTTTATAAGAATTTTTGTACACTGATCTCCAAGCAATCCAATGCGACGTGATAGCACAGAGTTGTAAAGCATGAGATAAATTATTCTAGTCTTCTCTCGTAGTCCAAGCTTCTTGAACATGAAAATAAAAGGATATGTCAATTGACAATTTAATTGTTCTTCTCCCCTTCAGACCATCATCATCCAAATAAATTGTTTCATTGTTTTTAACACAGCTCCACAATTATTCATGTTGACGGTAAGTTTTTCCGCAAAACTCCAAGTGGAATAATTAACACGGATAGTTAACTTTTCGTTTAATGTTAGTAAATTATTCGAAGACACTTTCCCTTTTTTGTTGACGGTTTGAAAATTGGGCCCTTCGTAGGTTATAAGTAGTTTTGACCGTTTCTTTGGTTTATAAATATTAAACTTTTCGATTCTAAAGCTTCTGGACCCATGACCTATTATATTTATATTAAGTTGAACAAATAATCAGTGAAACTCTTGATGCCACCGAGCAGAATAGATTAAAAACATGAACTACAAGTATTCTATATGAAGATGCGATATTATTGTAGACAAAGTTATTTAAAAACTTTGTACTTTTTGTGTTTTTATTAGAGATGCTTCTGCTTCTGCAAATTGCGGAATTTTTGCTGAAGTTGAGACATCCGCTTCTAGTACTGCTTCTGCATATTTTACAACAGAAGTATAACGGAAAAAATTTGCAGTTATTTTAGTTTTTCTACGATGCGTGAGGCTGAGAGCGGCGACTTGAGGAGAAAGGTTGTGATTTGTCGAGGGATTTGTTTCGAATTAGCGTTCGGGAGGTCGTGGCCAAAGAAGCGGAGAATTTTTTAGTTTTATTTTATTCATTCATTGTATAATGACTGCTAAGAAGTTTCTCTACTATATTTCTTAGTTTTATAACTATTAAATTATTTTCTCTCTGCTGTTACGTTGCTGCAATAAATGTTCCCTATTCCGTTTTACCTAATAAACAAACAGTGTTTATTAAGTAAGAGATATTAACAAAAATGAAACCAAAATCAAGCGCAGTTTGCAGGTTTTCTGCGAAAAGCTTTTTTTATTGAACAAATTAATCTACGGCAAAATATACAAAAGGCGAAAAAAAAATTCTTGAAAATGGTGCACTGAGACTGCTTTGAAGAGTCATCTAAAATCAAAGCATTGAGATGATTTTGAGCATTGTGAAAAATTTAATGCCAATTTCATAATGTTGCTGGAAAAGAAAAAAAAGCTAAATCTGTTTTCTCCATTAACATTCGCAAGAAATGAGATTTGATATATTTTATACCAAAAAAGCAAAGAAACGGTTTGTTTCATAAAATTAATATTCTTTCTCAAATAATATATTCATGAAATATTGCATGAACTGTATCTTGTGGATATAAGTAAATATGGAAGGAATTCCTACACTTTATTTGATACAAGACCGACTATTGTACTATTGAACATAAAGAGAAATATCGGGAACATTTTGCAAAGCGACATTAGCTGCGCACCATTAAACCCTAATACGTTCGCTTCGAAGCTATCCGTGTTCGTGCCAAATGTTCTTCAGTTACAAGCTTGTACTATTTATTAAAAACTAAGCGTGTATTCTTTGTAGATTTAATGTAGATTTAATGCTGATATTATAATAAATTTGATATATTTTAATGATTCTTTTTTCAAGAATTTAAGTTCTATTAAATCTACATAAACCATAATTTATTTCGTAACTGAAACATGATTTAGTTTTAAAAATGTAGTGATTTCTTAACTTGCAATAAACATTACTTACGAAAAATTAATTTTAGTTAAGAAATATGGGCACTTTAGCAAATTAAATAATAATTTGGCGAGTACCAATATTTCTTAATTTCGTAAAATTTCACTGTATATCTACCGATCATGCACACCAGAACTCAAAAAAATTGAACGTCTGAAAGAATAGCGTATCGTTCTCAAACTTAGCTAAAAAATGAATCATGACTAGATGTATATCGCTATTTGAAATAAGTAAAATCAAACAAAGGCAGTGCCTTATTTCACTGCAAAATTTCAAAAGAATTATAATTTTGGCGTTCTTTTTCAGGTCGGCAAAATAATAGCAGTAAATTTAATAGACTTTCAAAACAAAATTGATTACCACCGATCCCTTAAAACTTTTTTCGAAAATTGTTTACAAACGGTGCCCCGATCGCGGAGCAACACATATAAACGATACAAAACGGCACACAACCAGTGGGGAAACGGGGCAAGATATTCAAACCTCACAATCTCTCACTTTCATTGTCATGCATACTCATAAATAATTAAGATTTATATCTGAAGTTATGATTCAGCGGGGAAAAAAAATCCCTCCTATCTCGCGTTTCTGCACGCGGCATTTTTCTAAAACAATATTGATACTCTAAAAATAAGCTACTCGTATCTTGTATAGTGAGTTCTGCCAGTTTCATGACTATCTAAGTACCTGGTATCTATATTTATTAACGCATCTTGACATCTAAAAGGATTTGTAAAAATACCAGGCACCTATGTTAATTACAGGTACTTCATCAAAAATAAGCATAAACTATTAATTTATACGGTCTTATCATATTCGTAAAATGACAAAATGTTTCGTACAGTAGTTTTTATAATAAGGTAAAGAAATCAATTAAATGAAACTACGTGATGTAGTATTATTTCTACTTTCTTTAATTTCTTTACCACGACCTAGGTTTCGTTGTATTGCAACGTCTTCAGGTGGGCCATTAGCAAAGATTCTTTGCTAATAGCCCACCTGAAGATGTTATAATACAAAGAAATTTAAAAAAGTAGAAATAATTAGTATTCGTAGTTTCATTTAATTGAGAATAATTAATTAATATTTATTACATAATATTTATTTAAAATTTATGATATTTCACACCTCAAAGACATAAAACGATGCCATTGTGAATTAATCAGTGTCCATCCGTCCGTTTATTTACAAAATTAATAAACTGCACTAATGTGCACATAAAGGGGAAATGAATTTAGAAAAAATGTTAAAATGCAACAAAAACTACGATGCAGAACGGGATAGTAGATTTTTTTCTATTCCTGTGATATACGGGTATCAGTAACTTGTCGATTTTAAGTAAATGCGTCCTCTATAAATAGAGACCTTTTTGTCTTAAAGAAATTGTCCGAAGGTGTTAACTAAACGAATAATATTTAAATTTATGAGACACTATAACTTCTAGAATTAGAGGCAAACATTTTTTGCCTCCTCATTGAAAAGTATCTGAATTAGGACTGCAAAATTGCAAAAAATTCATAACTTTCACGTTTTTTCTCAGATCTGCGCAATAACAGTAATAAATTTAATAGATTTTCAAATGTAAAATTAATTAACTCCGGTCCCAGCACGCTACGATCATAATGAGAAAAATATTTTTAAAAAATCGCGTTTTTGATGAAGTTATATTGTATTTCTTTAGGTGCGTTGTAAAAAATTATGAGAGTGACAGTTTACGATACGCGTGTACGATGTAACAAAAATCGACAGAATGAAATTGCTCACTAAACATGCGCGTAGTGACCGAAATTATATACATGATAGTTTTTGAGTTATTTTTAAATGCACTGCACGTGTTTTATGTTCATACAAACATAAGGTTCATACAATATCTCTGCTCCTAACTAACATTTTTTAGTAATTTAAGTTTAATAGTGGTCCAAGTAATAAAAAACATTTATTTTTTTTTAATATTCCTGACATAAATAGTACTTATATGTTTTTAAAATATAATATATTTTAAGTGCATTTCTCTAAACGATATTAAGTTTCTGTATGTATTTATTTTGCATCATAAATAATAAATTATTTAAATTTAATCATTTGATTGAAGTTAGATTTTAAAAATTCCAATCTTTTCATATATAATCACATTTCAGTCCTTTTATTATTTTATATGCATTAATTATTTGTGTGCTAAATGAAGTTATTCTTGTATAATGCCAAAATGTATAACTTCTAACGGGCGTACATAAGTACAAACACAATGTTTGTAAAAATATGACTAACCGACCATGCGAGCTTTTGCCTGAGCAAAAAAGCACGAGGTCTGCGTTTTGTTTTCGATCGCATCGCATTGTTTCTTTTCTTGTAACAACTATTCATGAGTATTTTATTAACGATGTTCTTAAGAACGTTCTTTCTTAATATTTGTTTTAGTCGAGTGTGTAACTGAATGTTATTTTATAAAAAATAAAATCAAATACATTTCAGAACTCTACTTCAATATTTAATTGTTACGTAAAATTTCTTCATATGTGGTTTCTACATAGATATGAAGGTTTACTTTTTTTTACTTAAAACTATTTCTACGATCAGAAATATAAAAAGGTTCGTGGAATTGTTAGCGGAAGTTGAAGAACTGACCCTGTTGATATAATATGGTTACAAAAGTGAGAGGGCTTACATTATTCAATTATGTTTTATATAAAAAAACGGCTTATAAAACGATATATACAGTAAAAAAGCCGCCAACTTTTGAGCTAGAAATGCAATACAACAAACATTTCGCAAGCTGACATTAGCACCACCCTATTAAAGCCCAATGCGTTCACTTTGGGGTAATCATATATTCGTGCCAAGTACTTCCCACTACGTTGCGTACTGGCATTATTTATTAAGTAATTTGCGTACATTCCGAGTTTAAGTTATGTCAGCTATTATCGTCATATTTCCGTAATGTGACTTGAGTGGCTCATTTTAGATTCTTCTGTAGCGTACGTCAGTATTTATATTAATTTAATCGCAGATTGTCGGCGTACTAATATTAGGATATTCAGAAATTACGTATAAACTACTATATTTATTATACATATTTTCAGCCGATATAGTAACTTAGACTATTGGCAATCCTTTCATTAATTTATATATTGTTAAAGTTTTAGTTACAATGTATGTTTTAGTTATAATGCGTAAAATTAATAATAATGTAATGCGAAAAATCAATAATATTTCAAATATCACCAAAGGATGTATATTTAGTACTCATTTATTTAGTCATATTGTATATTTATAGATACCTACGTATCACCAACATCTTTACAAATAAAAGGATAGTGACTGATTAATATATTAACGCATATATCTGCAGGCATATTTGCTGTTTGTAAATAGTTAATTTCTATCAAATTTTATTTAGATTTGACTTGAATAAATGATATTTAATATCTATGTGGTTACTTCATTAATAAAATAAACAATTATCAATTAGTTTCATAGCGCTTTGGTTATCATTGTAAAATAAAACGGGCGAGTTAAATATGTAGAAATTATATTTTAATTCACACAAAATATTTCGTAAATGGATAGCTTCTTCAATAGCCTCACATATAGCTATGTATTCATTCAGCTTTGGTACTTGACAAGGAAACATTTTGCTGGTTTTTAAATTCATATGACATATTGCTTGACATTTTAGTAATATATCCAGTATAGGATTTCCCATCAATGGAATCTGAAACCATGTCAGCTTCTACCTAAGTAGTTAAATTCTAATTAACATTCACATATTTCAAACTATTAAATTTGTAACTTGCAAATTTTTTTTATATGTTGTGCGTGCATCCAGTATCATTCAGTGTAATTATTATTAAGTGACTCAAGTGCTCCGCGACGCCGTTAGAGAAGCCGTGCAATTGAATGTGCCACCACATATAGATTTGTGACTGATATATGGCTGCCCAGAGCTCAAAAGGCATTTTATTACTGAACTACCAATGATGTTTTCCTTGGCTATAGCCGTATGTGCTGTATTAGCCCAAAAATATTTCTCTAAATTAGCATCAAAAAGCAAACACCTAAATTTTAACAATTGTACGATTTAGCCGTTCACATAACCCATTTTGTTCTGAAGTAAATATATTTTTACGCTGGTGTAAAATACCAGATTTCTTCAAAAAGTTAGTTATTTAATATGACAAAAATTTATTTATGTTATTAGATCATATAATTTTGATACTGACATTAATTTGTTTTTTTACAATTAACTTAAACTTTTTAAAAAGTATATATATTTCACTTCTATTCTTCAAACAATATGCAAATGATCCCCTACTGTAATCGCCTACAAAAAACCAGAAGTATCTAGATTGTCTGAGACTTAACTTCCATTGGGTTGCAAATATCCACTTGCACTACTTTTACAGTTTTACCAACTTTGTCACAGTTTCTATTGTGTTGACGACTTTTTGATAATAATGCACTTTATGATTCATTGTTGCTAATTTCCAAATTATACTCATGTCAAGGAGCTTTGTTTTTATGAAGTAAACGAAAATGGTGATCCGTGAATTTTCAACGGCCATAATTATAGGCGAAAATTTATCTGCTAATCCTGCTAAAAGCCAAGAACCAATCCACTCTCCGCTTATTTCAAAACAAATTATTTTTCATTTCTGCGTTGTGTCCACTATTTGAGAAACATTCGTCATCATTGTTTCACTGTTTTCCAGACGAAATGAATGAATCATCGAAAATCAATTTTAAGTTTTTTCATGTACTGTTTGAGGAGGATTCAATGTAATAAGCTTTGCTTTTGCTTTTTGATCATCAACGGCATTGAGGTAAGCGGCGACAGCATCGTCGGTCTTCGTGATGTCGAAACCCAACGCAAAGTCATCATAATTTTTGCGCCCCTTTAGTATCAATACATTGACAATATATTTACAAACCACTTCACGGGATACTAATATTTTAAACTAAGAGATACATCTAGGTCCTTAACGTAATAAAACACGTTGGGTAGTTACTATAGACCGACTTTTTTATAACACACACGAGTTAGTTCATGGTTGTCAGTAGATAGTGCTACTTGTTGTCTGAGTTCATAGTTGCTAGTATATGGCACTACTTGTTTACTGTATTTTGATATATTAACAAAAGGTTTTCACAAAATTTCCACGGAAACGGAGGAATTGAATCTTCTCTAATGGCGTCGCGGAGCACTTAAGTTAAATCATAGTCTCAGCCTCCTGTCTCTAAAACGTGAACTTTTAGAGATTTGATGCAAAGTACTCTTTGGAATTTTATGTTATGCACAAGAATGAAATTTTATCTAAATAAAAAAAATTGTGTCTGCAAAAACACAGGCAAAACTTCAGTAAAAATTAAAGGATTGGACCTTATTTTAGTAAGAACTAAACATTTTCATATCCATTTGTTACTTACCGTACTCCACTATTGCCTTAAACATCTAGTAACGAAAGCGTAGGAAATAGTTTGTGCTCGAATTATAGACGAATTAAACATATATAAATATAAAAAAATAAGAGCCAATGATATCAATGTCGTCGAATTATGGCAAATTAGTGTGCGTCAAAGATTCTGTCAAATTAGTAGGGATTTATAACATTTCTACTTGCGATCATTTAAAAATGTAATTGAATGTATATAAGTAATATTACATCAACCCAAAATTCATAGAAAAATCTAATTTTGAACACCGAGCACAACGAAAATTGGAAAAAAAATTACTAATTATAAGTCCAACAGGCGCGATACGTATTCGGTATCCTAATTTAAATTAATTGGATATATGTGCTTCTAAAATGTGTTCATAACAAATATTTATGAAAAAATATTTATACGTGAAGATAATACTATCCAAGGTATTACATTGTATGTTGCCAACGTATATGTGTGTAAAATATGTGCAAATAATTATAAACATAGAAAAGTAATTTTCAGAATTTATAATACAAGTGTTCCTAACGATTTAAATAGTCTAAATATATTCTAAAACTGAACTCACTATGCATAAGAATACCAATAAACTATCATATTTTTAATACAAGTATATAATCTATAATTATTTATTTTAAGTATAACTTTTGCAATATTTTGCTATTGCGATAGCATAAACTGCTATCAATATAATTTCAGACAATAATTTCAGTAAATTATATGTACATTTATCACCCTAAGTTGTTCTTATTACATAAATGGTTGGATATCGGTGAACAAACACAAAGTGGTCTGCTCATAATACATATTAATTTCAACGCTATTAAGGACACTATTTTAAAATACTTTGCCCTCCATATACTTACATATATTTGCAGTATCCATACAATGTTAAGGTTGCCTCAGTATATTCTTAATTGTTTATTAATAACAAGTAAGTTTAATAAAGTTCAGTAAAATCGAGGAATTCTCTAAAATCTGAATTTGTTACAAGAAAATTAGCTATTTGTTTTAATACGAGAGTAAAGTAAGAAGTTATTATTTAGCTTTTTGCTTTGCTTCTCATCAGGTTCCTTCAGAATTACTTTAATGTGTTAGCTATGTTAGCCTAAACTGTGACATTCACGGAGAATCTGGCATTACCCTTTTAAATATGTTACTGATATGAGAACGATGATTATTAGAAAACTTCAAAAGGGGACGAGCAATGAAATCGTATCACTCAATAAGGTTCTTAAAATGTAACCAAAAACTTTTTTTAAAATACAACTACAGATAGATCGTTAATCTTGAACTTGTTCACAAAATTAATAAAATCTACGAAAATAATTTATCTCCGGCGAGCTTTTTAACGCTTTTGTAACAAAATCGTTTAATTATTTCACCTGGTCATCCGACAAGACATTTGCATAAATAAACTGATTGCCGCTTATAATTCGCTCCTCGTCTTTCCTTGCGGGAAAACTCGAGGTTAAATATTAAGTTTTCTATTTAGTCGTCAAATTGTTAAATTTACCGTGTGTATAACGTGTACGAAATTATTACGTGTAATATGAATGCCGAAGAGGTTGTGTTCGGAATTATATTTATGATGGAATTGCTCAAAGGTGATATCAGGGACTCGTCGGGTCGAAAGGTGATATCGGACCCTTACAAGGTTTTCAGAATAAATTACCTCGTTGGATATAAGCTATAATTTTGGTAAATATGAAGCTTTTAAATGTTTATTTAGGAGAGCCACAATAATTCATTGGTTGCAATACAATACCGATCAGATTTCAATTTAAATATCGTAGTTCAAGAAATATCGATATGGAGTTGTGTACAATCACTATAAGCAATTATTTGTTGATTTTACAATTAAATAATTTTAAATACGTAATTCATATTTAAATATAAGATCAATAAAACAAAAAAACATATTTGTAAAACTATTTCAAGAAGAAATATTAGCTTAATTTTGAACATATACGTGAAACTATTCTGTATCTGCCTTTCTTTCCAATTGCTTCTAATGTGGTATTTATTCTGTGATAAATATTTATTTATCTTTATTGATAATCGTGCAATATGTATTAATACTCTCTAGTTTTTAATACAACGTGGCAGATTTCCCGAATAAACAAACTTTGTAAAATTTACGACCTAAATGGCTCTATCCACATTTGTATGTAGATAGATAATCAAAAAATCTCATCGATAAAGAGAAAAAAAAAATTAAAAATCCAGTTAGAGAAATGCACACAGAGAATTTTCTTTTATAATACGTTGAATTAAATGTCTAATAACTAATTCTCCGTGAAATGATAATTTATAAATAATGTACTTAACATTTTCTTGACCTGCTTGCCTTTTCCTTTCCTTTAGTAAAATAAAACTTTAATTACAACTTATATCGACTTTACATTCAACAAAATAGTTACAAAATAATTGATCTTCGAAATTATTGATCCTAGTTTTCCATTTTATATTTTTTTTTTTAAATAGAGTTTACATTGATTAAAATTTAAAATTATCGGAAAGTACTTTTTTATAAATATTTTGGAAAAAAAAATTAAATAACTTTAAAAAATCCAACGTGATTGCTTTGGTAATATGATAATCTAAAATAATAGGAGTTCATTAAAATACTTGTGTAACAAGCTGAAAGCCGCTATCAATTTCATTACCATACTTGTATACACAAACTTTGTTGTCGTATTTACGGAATTTAATTAACAATTATGTTACTGAATCATTTCAACATTGTAATTTTAGTTGAATTTGTCATTTCTAGCTTGGTCTTATATTTCTTTATAATATATTACACATCAGATTTATGTTATTCAAATTGAAAAAAAAAACTGATCACAGTGACTTTGTGTTGACTTAAATTTTACTTATCTTCATACATAGAGTCCAAAGACTATACGTAATAGCAAAACTTTTTGTGTTGGCCTTGAAGATCCAACACAAAACGCTTTACTATTACGTTTAAAGACCCTACAACAAATACAGAACAAATACGGCGTCGAAACATTGCAGCTCGGTCTCATGAACTTATTTATGTGCAAGAAATACTTACCCTAGATATCATGACTTGTTCTATTTACGGAACTTTATACATTAATTGCCATTGACAGCGATGACTTCAGTAGTAATGTTGGCTTTCCACACCAGGTGTTATAACTTAATATTTTTTCAAGTGCCTTTAATAGTGCTCATCTGCGGTACTGTCAATTACATAGAGACTGATTGAGGAATTAGAGGACGTCATCAAAACACGCAAACAAACTCACTTTCCATTTATAACATTAGTATATTTCCTCTTATTTTATTGATGGTTGCATATAGGGTTTTGCAATGAAACAATAAAACATTTTAATTTCTTTGTATCCGTTCATTCGTCAATATACTGAAGCCAATCTACTAAAGTATTTATTACTACTGTGCAATATTTAACACCAAGGAGCATGTGGGTAAAGTACACTAAATTTGCAAGTGTTTGTGTGTTTTTTTCCAATTTTAGATATTTAATTTACTAGCACCTCATCTTTTACAGCTTCTTTCCTTCATATCGAAATAAAATTATTCACTGTTATTAGATTTTAACGCAGAAGAAATAAATTCAGTCCACGAGGAAGAAATGGAAAAGCAGCTTTTGATAAATCTGATGAAGATATAAAGAATGACATCTTATTGTGAGACGAGACGACCAAGAGCATACAGTGAAGCGAAAAGCTAGGATTCGAAAAAGTGAGAGTGGAGAAAATATTAATTTAACCTTCGTCGTACATACGTTCACGTTTTATGAAAATAATAATAATAATTCTAATTAGTATGGACTTCTTCCTAACTATATGTCCACCGTAAATAGAAGATTTGTTTCTAAAATCGTATGCAACAGGACTTGTGGAAGTTTTTTTATTAACGGAACAACCCTCTCTAAAACCTTTCAATATATACCCTAGAAAAATCAATAGAGAAGCGATAGACAATTATCCTAAATACGCTATATTTTTGGGTAGTGGTCATGTAAAATATCTATCTACGATTTACGTTGTTTTATGACAGATTACATTAGTCACCAAAAAAATTAGTCTTCATTTTTACAATTGTTGCTAAATATTTAACTTTTTGTACCACCATGTAACAGAATTGTCTTTTAGTAAATGGTGATCCACTTTGGACGGACGGGAACGCAAGTCATGTGATTTATAGGGAGTGTGTGGAAACACGTTGGAACCATACAGACAATTTAGTATGACGCTTGATACTCAAAAATCATGATCGATTCAGTAATTTATGAACCACACCTACGATTTAATTAAAGATCTGAACCTGCCCAAAAGCAAAGCAGAAATGCTAGGCATCCTAGCTAGCCATATGTGATGAAAAATGTTCTTGTTTCTAACTGAAAATAACTGATTTTGTTCTAGATGCGAATGGGTTATTTGAAAAAAAATATTTTTAGTGTATTAGCACTGACTGAACTCTTTATTTACAGTTCTATAGGAAATCGGAAACCTGTCCTCCTACACAATTTAAATTAAGTTCCGAATCTGATTTATGCGGTAATGATAAAAAAAATTATGTGATAGAGGAGAGACAGTATATAGTGATAGAGGAGAGGAGAGTAACTTGATTGGCTTTCTCAGGGGATTATAAAATGATATTTACCATCCATGTTACCTTTTGCTTATGGGGAATTAAAACAGACTCAGCCCATTATGAACAAAGCTCATAACAGAAAAACCTAATATCAAACATATAAAAATTGTAGAGCCCAAACAAGTGTTGATGCATACATCAAATATAAAATTAAACCTTTTGATTTCCTAAGCTTTAAATCTTGACAAAGAGCCTTGTCAAGATTTAAAGTTTGTAACATTGAAATATTTTTTTTATATTTGATATCAACTCATCGTTCAGACATAGAATAGACAAGGAGGTCTTTAATATTATAATCTTTCCTTAAATTTTTTTTTTAGTAAATTTATCTTATAATTAGCCCGAGAGAAAGAATAGTATTTGAAGAAATTTATAAGAAAAATAAGAATAATACATATTAACAATTATCAGTTGTATACAATACTTCCTTGAAACACACAACAAGCCTTTTCGCATCATTTTTTGCATAGGCAAATGAACGACGAAACTATAAAATCGCTGAGTTTACCAACACTCGTGTGCTGTTCATCGCGATTATGTTTATTTCAAGCGAACTATTTCGAAATTAGTCTTTAATTATTTTCCTGTTAATACTCTTGCTGAACTTACAGCTTAAACTAAAACGTTTTTTAATTCAATTCAAAAATATACTATTTCTGATATTAAACGAGAAGTTCAAATGCATGAAACTCCTCAGATACGAAAATAAATTATTAAAATTGCCCCGTAGTCCGCAAATTATTTTGCTTGCAGACCTCTAATTAATTTTAAGAGATCTCTAATTAATTTTACTTAGTTTAAAATAAAATAATTGGCTCATGATTCAATCAATAAATTATACTATAATTATTATTTAACAAGAGCAAGTAAAAGCTACGTAATAATATTTAACCTAAAACTTTTCTATCTTTTATAACTTAATATATTTCAATACACGGGTTAAACAATATTTCTTAATCTAATATATCTGTCTAATATCTATGGTATAGGCATTAAATTTTATCAAAAAATATTTGTGCTATCTTCGTAACACAAGTTTATGTATATAATTGTCAACTTAACTTTGATTTAACTCCTTGCACCGCGCGAAGTCGCGTACAAACTGAATCAGCTATGTTATTAATAGCGACCCATTAATTTAATTTTCTTTTCGCAACTTCACCGTTATTGGAATACAATAGTTTAGGATATATAAATAGTTTAGGACTTTAAAATATATAAATTGCGACTACTTTTTAAATAAACGAATATTGTATCACTGTAATAATGGTTAATTAAAGTATGTACTCTATTATATACCACGCTAGGATGTTGCAAAATATATTCAAAGTTAGAATCAATTTTGGACAATTTCTAGTTTTCTTTTTATTTTAGAAACTATCCTAAATATTTCATAGAATGCTAATATTAATTTGAGCTTCTAGTATATGATTTATACCAACTACACATAACCTAATAAGAGCTAATACAGTAATAAAAGAGTTTATGAAAATCGAATTCATAATGGCACATAACGAAATGTTTGCTTGAAAAGTTTGTCTAAATTACAAAAACTTTCCTAAGCTAAGAAACTTAAAACATTTACCTGAACTTGACCCAAGTGATCAAAATTAAATGATACAAGATCAAACTAGGAGAATAAATCCCTTAAGAGACAGACAGAGAGTAAGAGAGAGAGAGAGAGGGGGAGAGAGAGAGAGAGAGAAAATCTGCGACATTTGTCTCCTAATGACCATATTTCCAATGAAAGAATTATAATACTTCACATGTCGAAAACCTGTTATGCTATGGATATAAATATGTAGAGATACACAATGAATGGATACTAGTTACGGAATTGTGACCTTAGTTTTTTTCCATTAATTTTTTTTTCCTTTACAAAAATTTTTAAGGGAGTAAGTTTGCTAATATTTATATTTAAAATTCTAAATTTTAAAACGTGTTTTACTCTTCTTATTTCATAGAACTCGAGTTTCGGAACTAATAATAAGATAATAAATTTCATTTCGCTGAAAAACATGGGAAATGTTTAATAACATACACAATATAAATTAAGTCAATAACAAAGATGTGTTGAACAGAATTAAAGATTTAAGAATGTGTTTGCTTGCAATTCACATAGCCATTGAAATTGAAATTTTACAAAAATATTCGAATTATTGGTTAATGCATATATAACATTTTATTATTCTGCTGAAATCTCAAAAAAACTATAAATAAACATTTATTTGTGTAAAAGGTTCATAACGGAAATTTTTATATTTTGTTAAATAAATCAGGTTATTAATTACGGACCTTGCTAATTATGACTTTTTTACGTTAAGTCTTTTATAACTATAGTCATTAACTGCAATCAAAACAGGAGCACGTTCTGAATTTTACTGCATTTTGTTTATTTTTATGATACCTTCTATCTCCATAATTTCTTGATATATTATATGATATATGTCTAATGATAATCTAACAGAACACGATTGAGGGCAATATTAATTTACTCATAAACAAAATCAAGGCATAATGATGGAGCCAGAAGGTGATGCCAATAATTATTCAGTAACGAGGAGTAAACTCTTCGTGTTTGGACTCATTTTACTTGCCTTGACGTAGCAAAAAAGTAACAAGTAAAATGAGTAGGTAAGTATTAACTGGGTATGTACTAAGGCCTGAAGCCATATTTTTAATTGGGTGTATTTGCGTAAATTGGGTGTATTTGGTGGTTCTTTATGTTGTTTTCGTTGTTCAAATCTTTCGACTTCTTTTACTTAACTGGTTCTTATTAAACTTCGCACGCGTATTCAATCCCCACGACAAAATAAGATTATGATAATTAAAACATTTGATCTATAAATCCTAATGCTGTAAAGATAATACTTACCTAAATCATAAGACTTAAGGATCTGCTGTTTTTAAGTCAGTATTGTGAGTCTTTAGTTGAGACTATCATTGAACTCTTAATTCTCACTCTTCAGACCGGATGCTAAAGGGGTATTCCCTGCCTAAATTGTGAGATTTGAAGATTTGCTGTTTATAAATCAGTATCTTGGATTTCAAGCGGACGCTCTGTCAATGAACTCCGGGTTCCAACTTCTCAGTCCTGATGTGGCGGGAGTACTACTAGCTTAAATTGTGAAACATTAGGATTTGCACTTTTTCAAATTAGTGTTGTAGGTTTCAAGCAAATACTATGTCATCGAACTCCGGATTCTAATTCCTCCGTTTAATACTGCAGTGGCACGGCATATTTTATTTATGATAACTTATATCTCCTAAGTTACCCAATCAATTTGGATGATTCTTGTTTTTAATTGAATGGCCTTGAGTGTAGGATCATAAGAAATTGTATAGAATTTGTCTCTATAATTTGAAAGTGCAGTATAGAATTGCTCAACTATGAATAACACAGGTACACTGATCTAATTTGGATAGATATGTATACGTATATATTTATCTAATAATAAGTCAATATAACCAGAGACATGTTGCCCTCAACTCTGCATGTGTGAACAAAGGTGTCTAAAAGTAGTACCAGTTTGCAAATTTGTTTACGTCTGGAAACAGCAGTGTACCGCAAAAGTTTGAACTTAATACTCATGTGTTTTATTATTTAATACTTTTCAGTTCGTTTCTTATTCGACGAATATTTAAAGTTTGTTCAATTCTTTGCTTAATTTTTATTTTATATATCCTAAATTACCTTTTGTTTCATATCCTCACCTACTATAAAGTATATATGTTTATATGACCAAAATATTAAAAAAAAAATTATTATAATAAAAAAAATGTTTGAACTCGATGGTAAAGATTTAAGCAATTAACAAACCCAGTTCCAGAATTAATAATAATTATGTCAACATATAAGCCAGTGAAGTAGAAAACAAAATCTGTTACATACAGATTTGTATCACCTGTAACATAAAGCCCTGGCAAACATTCACCTGTGTCTATTACCGCTTCAAGGGGAGCACATTAGGATACGATATAGCCAAACTATTTGTCTCCTGCAAAGTGTTTGTTATATTGCACTTTATATTCAATAATAGATTTCAGTATGTATCAAATACAGTTTTCGCACTTATTATTATATCGATTTGGGAAATTAGGAAAATCTTTACATAACGGATTAAGGTTATTCCGAAGTAATGTATGTAAACCAAAAATGACATAACATAATGATTAAAAAATACTTACATGGGGATAATGATTTATGCTGTGAATACTATCGTGTAATCTGTGACGTGTAAATAATTTAAGTAAATTATTTAACATATGATAATGACAAAGATAATTGCAGAATATAAGATAATGGCAAGCATACTCTTATGAAAATATGACAAAGTTTTTATTGAATATTTAAAGAAGGAAAAATTGCTCAAAGGAACTTTAAGACTGAAAGCGCTTCACAACTATTAGCCAATTAACATAAAAATTACATCAGCACGTAATTTACCATATTTTGAAATTTCAATTGCAAAAGTTACAATTCTGAGATAATAGTCAAGCAATTAATAACAACCCGTAGCTTTAAATGAAGAATTTTAAACGTTTTAAAGCAAATAATATAATCGTAGAAAGGTTTCAAGATTTTGAAGGCATCTCGAAACTTTTAAAATTTACAATTAAAAATGAAGCAAGGAAAGTAATTTGGAAGTTACTTGTAATTGATTTGGTTAATCAATAAGAGGAACAAGTCATAATAATGTTAGTTTTTAAGAGATCTAAAAAGTCGTGTAAATATTAGAAATTGTTATATCAGGATAAAATACGAAATTAACCATGTTTTTTCTGTCACGATAGACGGAAGTTTTCACAAAAATATTTCAAAAGTCGTTGGCATGTTCCCTTTCTAACTTAAATAGAAAAGTAAGGAAAAAAGTACATTAAAAACCGGTATTACGACTTTCCCCATCATCATTATTTACACTCTTATTAGGCCTATTTTCAACAGTGTTAACCTTAACAATGCAAACACTAGCTCTCAGCGTAAACGAGTTAATAATTCAAAATGAAAGCGGTAAAATTTAATGGATTGCGATTATTGTCATTTTTAAATTTATTCTCTGTAATACACTTTAGGACTGATGTTCAAATACAATATTTAAAAGCATAAAAATTAGCACAGGTATTTATTGGTAATAGGGTAGTTTTTATATGCAGGAATTAATCATGTATTGGTGTTTGCTCCCCATTTTGTGTTTATTTAGAGCACCTTAATGGAGTCCGAAAGTAATTTCGAGTTGTGTGAAAATCAATTGTTGTGAGCTCATGAAAGGTCGAATATTTTCCTAAATTTTTTGGTTGAACTCTATTTACATCTTACTAAATTGCGGTGTTGTTCATCTTTCATATTGGTATTTAATAATATATAAATTACATATTCTATACGTTTCAAGTTATTTGAAATTTTCACGTATGCTTAGTCTTCCGTGTGGATAATTGAATAATCATACTACCTGTTAAAGTTAACCCTAAAATTTACACACTGAGCTCATAAACACATCAATCTCACAGAAATAAGATAGAAAAGCCGCACGTCTATCAATTATTTTTTTTGTACTAAATTTACACTATTTTATTTATTTACCATAGCTGTCTCAAAAGATTTAAACTTTTTACATGTAATTATCATAATTTATCAAAAGAAATTATACTATCCCAATCAAACGTAAATACTTCAAACGGTACTATATGATCGAATGGATTAAGAAGCATAGTGTACGTAAAGATCAATCATGAGAAATAAGTGAAAAGATACAAACAGCAAAATGAAAATACTAATAATCTCATCCTTATTTATTACTAAACAAAGATATTAGAAATATTATTGTTGCATAACAAATGAGTCCTGTATCTGAAAAACTTCATGCTCATGAGTCTAAAACTGTTTTGAAATTATAATGATGGAATTAGTGTTTTGCGTTTTACTACGAAACTCTAAAAATCATCCATTAGATAACTAGAATTATTTTGCAAGACAATGGTTTTAAACTACTAAAAAGCATGAGTATTTTTAAGAGTATTTACCTGAAAAATATTTGGCCACTAAGTACGGCTAAAAACGATTATAGGTAAAATAATTTAAATTGTTTTCCTGAAATAATTTTGAGTCACGAAACAGTTAAAGTGTATGTCCAGTTTATATTTCTAAATTGTACAGTTTAGATGTAAGAAGAATATAACAGACGGACAGATAGACAGCGAAGTGAGACTGTTCCGTTTCACATTGAGTACGAAACCCAAAATATAAATGAAAAAAACGATGCACAAAAATTTATGATAATAATATACAAGATTCTACAAAGCACACGAATATCAAAGTTATTAATCAATTATGCAAAAAAATGTTGTTTATAAAAAATGGAAGTACCAATATAAACTTTTAAAATGTATGATCGCCTGAAAGAGTTATTTATTCCCTTTGCATATGAAAAGGAGAAGAAATTTGAACTTCAACTCAATCAACTAATATTAGTTCCTAAATTGTTCGCAATGAACTCCTAAGAGTATTCCTCTAAATATGAGATTCATAGTACGAAAGAAGAATGTAGCAAAACGTAGGTGAAATATAGTTATATCAAATTCCGGAACGATGTAGAGAACAAATCCGTTTATGCAAACTTTATTTACGTTAAAGATGTAATGTTAAATAAAAATAAATGTTGAATTTTATATTCTTAAAAGACAAATGAACATACAGAAAAATATGCGTATAATATATGTAGTATTTAAAAATAAATAGCTCTCTCTAATAAGTCCTAACTTATTTTCCATTACATATTTTTAAAGTGAAACTTTTATTGTATCGCCTCAGAATATTTCGTTTACCTATCGCATGTCGCATTACAGTCGGCCGCGGAGTGGGGGTAAAGTGAAAGGCGCTTGGCAGAGCAGCTGAAACCAATATGGCTGTACCTATAGCTCTCATCAGCTGTGCAGCGTTTACATTCTCACTTATTTGTATGATTTGATCTGTGTTTTCATGTAAATGTTCATAGTCACTTGATCGCGATGGACGCAAATATAGCTAATAAATCAAATAACCCGATAAACGAGGAAAAGACCGAGAATAGTGCGAAAATATCAAACGATGAATTAGTTTTACGCCGTAAAAGGTTAAATGCCGAGAGAGTTCGTGCTTTTAGGAAAAGAAAAAAGATCATGGTAAGTCAATATAATTTTTATAGTGAATTTATCAGAATTATTAGAACTGTCTGTTGGTGCATATTTGTTGAAATATTCATTTTAATTTCGAGTGTTTAAATTTTAAATTTATTTAAGATTTTTTTATATATATTCGATTCATTCAATATATTTAATTTTATTTAGGCCTCCCGTCATCTTCGCAAGCCGAACTAAACTCTGAGCCACCGGACAAAATTGGTAGACCGATATCAGATGTCACACCGAGTAGTAGTAGAGGTCCAGCGTTGAGTCCTGGATTTATTCAATCTGTCGCTCAAAGTGGTGAGTCCGTGTCAGAAAATAATGTGACAAAAAATGTTGCAGAAAAAATTCTAAATCAAAAGCGACTAAATGCGGAAAGATGCCGTAAGTATCGTCAAAAATGCAAGCGGTTAAAATTGGGCACCAGTTCTAATCAAAACGTTAGTAACTGTGATACGAGTACGAGTCGAGATTCAAACACAAGTCGAGAATTTCAAACACAGGCTCCTGAAAATATTACTGGCAACGCAAACTCCAGCACTCCTGAGGCCGTAATCTGAGAATGCATGTCAATGTTTACTTATTTTAGTTACCACAAAATATTATTTACATTTATAAACTGTGAGACTCAAAGCGAAGATGAAGTTAGTGATCAAATAATCGAAATTTAAAATAATTCAATGATTTATATAAATATTGATCTACGTTTTTAATATTTTAATATGTATATATATATCATACCGAACATTGTATTTATTTATGTATTTATGTATTATGTACTTTAGTACGCAGAGTAAAATAAACATTCATAGTTATATATCTTGTCTACTATTATCATTTCCTTTTTCACGTCTTAAGTTAATATTACTTTTAAAATCCTAAATCAAGTAGCTTTCGAAAAATTCTCAATTAAATGCCTACAATCTGAAAAAAAGTTTCACTTTCATCGTGGTTTCCTAAAACCACACAACTTGTTTAAATTTTAAAGCGAATTTTTCATACTTTTTTAGCATAGTTGTATAAAAATTCCATCTTCAAAAATTTGATTTTCTTTTTTAAATTCGAAGCAACTAACTTATAATAATGAAATCGAAACTAATTTTTCCAATTTATACGCCAGTGATTACAATAAATTTCCCCATAATTTTTAAATAAAAAAAGAGATTTTTTATCGATGTAAAAAAAGATCTTTCCCGTGCTGGTGTTTGATACATACATATGTTTTTAATTATTTTAGCGAACGTATTCATTTGTATGGACGCATTTATTTAAAAAGAAATTAATAAATTTTGAAAGGAATGCCTTTATTTTTTTCGCAGATATTGTATAATATTAAAATAAATGGAATGACCCTTCGTATTTTGAAATTAAAATTTATTTTAAAAAATTATCAATAAATGTAAATTAATTTCTCTTCTCAGACCTATGACCTTTAAAGCAAGAAACCGATTAATGAAAAAATCATAATATTATCCAGAAAGAAAAATTAAATAATATCGATTGAATAAAAATTGAACCGGACAATTACTAAATATTTTATCGTGAAAAAAAAATTCAACTTCGAATCGATCTTTCACTTATCTCATTCACTACTCAAACATATTAAGAGAACCTTACTTAATTTTTTTTACCTGACGACGAATGAATATTAATAATGAATAAAATCTAAGTGATATGTGCCAGAACTAAATATAATTAATTAGAGCATCGCCACTTGAATTACCATGAAATGTACATTTTCATCTTGTTTTGGGCCAAATACAAAAAAACAACAATTTATATGTAATCGTGCAAACATAAATTGTTAATTTTCTTTATCTCTACAAATGCAATATGCAAATAATTGTTAACAAATTACGCGCCGATAATCAACTAATAATAAAATTATTTCATTTATATTTAAATATTCCCTATTAAATTTATAGTCTCATGGTAAATCCAGCAACTTTTTCTTTAATACGATATTTTTTAAAGATACCATTTCCACAAGTAAAATACGTAATAAGTATATTTATTATTATCATTCATTTCTAAAAGCCTTTTATCATTTGTCGACTCAGCCTTATTTTACTGTATTTGCGTAAGCAAATTTGAAGACAGGTTGACACCATAAATATTTTTTCCTATTATAGTTATTATTATTGTTGTTTTTATTTGTTTACAGAAACACTATTTCATCACTTTATGCGCCGACGTTTTAATGATAAATACCACTGTTTTTTTTTCGATTTTAAGACATAATAAAGGTTTCATCAAAGACAAATGAAATGCATTTATTTTGGAGTTGATTCAGTAAGTCAGTGTATCTGCTACTATTTTATATGTAACTAGTAAACATATATAACATTACCAGTGCTGTTCTGAGAATATATCCACTAATAAAGAGAAGAATGTGTGTATTCCATCACTCAAGCTTCGATAATATTTTACTCTAAAAAAATAAAACATTAGTTAATTGTACTAACAACTCGTGTTGAAATATTACGTGATGCTATAGACAGAAACACGCAATTAAACTAAGTTTATACTGACATTATGAACAATTTTCACAGAATAAATATTTATGTGGTGTGTGGTAAATCTCAATATTATTCTCTTTGTCAGGATTCCATTGTATATACCAGGTTCTATTAAAAAAAAATAAAACTACAGCTTTTTTCCCCAATTTATTTGAATCCCAAGCCAACGAAAATTCTCTTGATTGTTAATTTTGTTATATATTTTTCTTGGATTCAATAAATTATTGTGGCTTGAATTTTTAAATTTTCCTTAACAGGAGTTTTAAATTCCCCTTTTCAATTTTTCTGTATTAATGTTATCTGTAGACGTAAAGTGAAGATGGATGAATGGACAAAATAATAATAATTAATACTAATAACAACAGAACATATGGTTGGCCATATGTTTGGACATATGAAATAAAATAAAACATTTTTAAGTACCGATAAATTTTTCAAATTAATTCTTATTATGTTATTACCTATTTTGAAAATATAGGTTTTATGTTTTATGAGAAAAACTCCATATTTGACATAAAACAAATATTCGAAAGCAATGTTTAACGTTAAAATAATAATACAACCATTTTAGAAACTATTATGATAAAATTGCGAACATTAGCCTCATACAATATTGCACCAACCAATATATCTAAGTATGCACGAGATAACGGACGCGATAAGCGAATATCGATGATACTTCTAACGTAAAATAGAATATGTTACGTTTGAATTATTAGGAGAAAATAGGATCAAAAAGTAATAAATTCTAAAATAACTTTACATATAATCTTGGTTCAGCTAGCAAGCAAGAATGTTCAATTTTGGTATGGATTCATTTATCTTAAAGTTACTAGCCAAATTTTTTAAAGTTATTAACTCAATAAAGTAGAAAATAAGGTATTTAAGATATTAATTAACTTTCTATCCGAAAGTGTAAAAAATATAAAAGTTTCATGAAAGCTTGTGTTTAATACACATAGCGTGGGTTATTTCCTTACATAACTTTACTGAAGTTAAGAGATAAAATTAATCGGCATCTTTGATGCGCTATAAACCAAAAGACCTAAAACTATGAAATGCAAGCAAAAAAAAGTTTCATAAAATACGTAGTACACCGTTGAAATAGATAAAAACTTTGACCGGCAAGCAGTAATAATGAAATCAGACAATGACACTTCCTCTCATTAAACAACTTGAAGCGATTTAAAAACAGTAAATTCCTAAAATTACGTTTGTTATCGTTGAAAAGAAGTGATAAAAATAATGGGTATAAAAAGCAAACAGCTATTAACTGAACATATCTCATCATTTATAACAGTTATTAAAAAACATTATAATAACAAAGATCAATAATATTAAAGGATAAAACTCTACACACAGACGATGTACATACGTACATAATAAATAATGTAAAATCCAGCTCCGGTACTGCCCGTGGCACGAACATATATATAGCAGCTGCTTGAAGTGAAGGAATTGGAGTTCAATGAAGCGGGACTGATGTGAGTTGGGAAACTGTTTTCAATATTAGACTCTATGTCTCATATAGGAGTACAACGAGGGCTGTGAAACTTAAAGCAATTACTTACCAGCAATACAACATTTACCAGAATGGTGGTTGCTTAGTGTACTTTAACAAGAATATCCCATACTGATAATGTTTAAACTTTTTAAGCCATTGGTGAGTTACAATGTATTTTCGTTATGGGTTTGGAAACTATAAAATGTAACAAATAATAACCTTATAAGATAATATCAAATTTGAACCCAAAAATTTTAGGTATATCTTTAGGAGTATGATGAGTTAAAATTTTGTTATCAAAGTTAAACACTTTCCGTTTTATATAGTAAAGTTGAAGAGAAATTAATATTATAATTTATATATTAGACCCTAATTTAAAGATTTAATATTTAAATAGTTTTGCAAATTCTTCGCCATATACTAATTTGGCATTAATACAATTTTGTTTATTTCACCAAAAATTAATATTCCTTAAATATTATTTTAATAAATTTGACTATCATATAATTCAAGAAAGTTTACTTTTAAATAAAGAATTACATGGTATACCTAAATACATAAAAGAAAAATATAAAAAAATATTGAGGTGAATTATTACCTAACAATTTAAAATTGTTTTCTACTTTTCTTCAATAAAATTCAAGACAAATTTTCCGTTTTCAAAATTTGGGTCAAAATATATAACTTTATTATAACAAATCAAAAATGGTCGTCAAACATGAAATTTAATCTACTTTGTAAAAAAAACTACGATATTTTTAATTAAAAGATAGCTTTAATATCAGTTGATATGTTAGAAAGTTAAAAATTAAAAAACAATTATAAAACTGAAATGTGAATATTCCTTAATATTTGCCTATTTCCTTAAAACGTAAATTACTTGCTCTCGTCGTCTTATTATTCATTGCATCTTACTGCAATTCCACCTAATAAGTTATTATGGATAACAAGCCGCGACATGAGAACGTGAAAGTCTAAACTACGACTTTACCTGTCTATAGTCATCCGTTATTTATATAAATGAACCTGAAGCTTTTTAAAGCTAAAAACATGATTCTTGACATGCT